>JAQFVV010007305.1:0-110794 GCA_028023455.1 Epiperipatus broadwayi | reverse complement strand
TTATATATGTGCATGCGAATGTAATAAGTATATGCATATTAAATGTTAAAAATAAATATTGAAATCAACTAAATGAAAATTATATTTGAAAAACACAGTGATGGCTACTAATTAAGAACAAAAAAAAAACAATATGTTTGTGATGGCTGCTAATTAAAATACCCAACAACAAGACTAAAAAGGATTAGTTATTAAAAAAATTTTGACAACACATAGTGCCAGCGGACATGCAACAAAAAACACTTGCCATATATAAATAGCCAAAATTTTATCGGACAATCAGTTCAGAAAACTGTTCAGTCAAGTCAGTTGCATAGAGTTGAGTGCAGTTCATTTAGTTAGAAATGCAGTGTTAGTTGTTGTTGGAAACATGCGGCTGCCTCTATCCTAAGTCAATATCTGTTTGTGAAAATAATGTCTTCGTAACAGCTTGAAGAATCTCCATCAATGTCTAATTGTCTCCAGGAATAATACCAACTAATAATGATCAAATTGCAGGAAAACTTCAAATCTAACCAGTTAGAGATATCTCAGTAGAAGCAGCAAAGAGCAAGTTCAAAATCCTAGGTAAAAACATTTTTTCTTATATTCTTTCCTAAGTAGCTATCACATTCATGTGAATCCTCCAAGAGCCAAATTTTATGAACTCTATAGCACAAACATGAACTATTAATTTGTGTGTTTTGGATATATGCGTTTAAGTTTCAAATACTATTTAATGATTTATTATTATATATGTGAATGTATGAGTTAAATATGTGCATGATAAAAATATTAATATTATGTAAGTTAAAAAAATTATAAAGATGTTTAAATTTAGTATACTTAATGTTAGTTAATAAATTTTCTTTAAATTTAAGCCTTATTTTGTCTGTCAATTCTTTTTACCAATCTTTTATCAATTCTTTCACCACTAATTTAATAATGTTTTGTTATTGAATTAAAATTAGACTGAGCTAGTTTTAGGGAATGTTTCGAGTGCTGGATTATGAGCCTACTGTCCAAATACGTTAGTCTTAGACTAGCTGGTGCCCGAGGTTTACTCCAAAACAAATAAAATGTTTGGATAGTGGGGCTTTGAATCTAGCAGCTGAGGTAGGCCACGATCTGATCATGGGTATTGTTTATAGTTAAAGCTATCAATAATATTTCCCACTTTGCTCGAATGTGCCGGTTCATTCATGTAACATTTATAATTATTCCTTCATAAATACTATATCTTGTGTTGGAAAGGGAAGTATTCATTTATTATTAACACTCGCAAAAAGTGCATGCATAATTAGCTTGAAAGGCTGATATTTGAATGTAATTAAATAAGATTATAAATGTATTATAAAGAAGTTTGAAACCAGCCAAAACATTTGCAATGTAAGTAATATCTTCTATGGAGCGAACCTGGTACAATATACATATTTACAAATAATGTAAAATATATTTAGATATGTAATAAAAGAAGATGTATTAGTTTCAATAAAGATTAACACATTGTATCATTATATTTATTTATTTAAAAAACTACTTTTATAAAAACAAAAATTAAGTTATTGTGGCATTTAAGTAGAAATCGTTTATCTATGGCATTTATATACTATTGTTCTCTTTATTGTCACAAAGGCAGTATAAAGATAATGAAAAATATAATCGAACATCTTGTATGTGTGCATAAAACAAATTTAGATATAATAAGCTATAACAAGAAATAACAATCAATATTTACCTGTTGTAACTGTAGGAGTAGTAACAGTTTCTAAAAAGATTAATAAATATTATCAACTATTGATGAAACGTTCGCAAATTCAAAATAATCTACTTTGATAAAACTGAAAGAAATGCTCAAATGAAGCACACATTTAATATGTTTACATTTATTTACCAATTATATGTATATATTTTTATTATTCTCGTAAAATCTTTGATGTGTGTTTAGGTTTATTGTCATTTAGATGGCTATCATGACATTCTGATTGGCTGTCGTATACATATTTTAACGAGTGTAGTGAAGTTCAGCAGGAGCTCAATTTATTTCAATTTTCAACTATCTGCTGTTCGCAAATTAAAATATTACAACAATTATATATATTTTTAAATAACATGCTGTCAAAAAGTTTTATATGAGAGTAGAGAAAAATAAATACGCAAAATACCGTGTGTGTGTGTGTAAACATTAATATTTTTGAAATAATAGCAAACTAAATATGTTAATATAATGTAGATTTACCTGTTATAGTTGTAGCGGCTATAATATATTGCAAAAAATACATTGGCATTAATTATTTAGAAAATATAAGTAAAGTAAAAAGAACTTGGTGTTTGCAAAACTATATGTAAAATAAATATGAATATGAAATATTGTAGTATAATTTTAAGTACTATATATTAATATCAAAAATAATTTCTATTGCACGATTGTTGTAACATAGAATATAAAGATGTTGATTAAATAGTTCTAGTAATGTCTGTGAGGATAAATAAAAGGACGTCATATAATAATATACTAAACTAGAAATATAATATCAATGTACCTGTTGTAACAGTAGGAGTTGTAGTAAGTTCTGTAAAGATGAATACATTGAATTAACCATGAAATAATGAAGAGTTTATTGTTGTAGAGAAACAATTCGAAAACATGTAAGAATAAAAAAAAAGTAGAACAAGTATATATTTGATAAATTGTAGTACACGGCACATTGCATGTGACACTATTTTGGAGGAACAAAATATACATTTTAACCACCAATGTCATACATACAGAATGTATGTGTAAAACAAATTACACAAATATAATATCAAAACAAACATTATAATATAAAATTACCTGTGATAAATGTAGGAGATGTAGTAGTTTCTAAAAACAGTAATGAGATTACGACTCATTTTTAAAATCATAGCAAAATATAAGATATTTTCTTTTTATGCAGATAAAAATACATGAAGTATGAGTAAAAAAGCAATAATATAAATATATGTACAATAGGTGTATACATAAATACTATTTATTAATGCAGTGTTGATGAATAGAATATACGCTTGTAGCCACAAATCATTTCACCATATTGTGAAAGTGAATGACAAAATTACATTACATTTTTTAATGAAAAAGAAAGTAATTAATGTGATTCTTGTGTTTATATATTATAACATTATTTGCAAATAGTGAGTTAAAATCAATAAAAGGATCACATATGTCGTTGCATAGACTGTATTTTTTTTAAAATAATCTTTATATCCTAATGTTTTTTTGATAAAGACATGGTCTAAATATAAAGTATAATAATATTAGTTATTAATAAATAAACAATATTTTAACCATGTTCATTAAAATAATTATAATCTTAATTGAAGCTATTAGAAAACTTAAGAAATATAATTTTTGCAATGATTAGAGAGAATTATAATAAATGTGAAAATGAGCAATAAAGTAGAGACAATATTTGTATATAAAAGGTAATATTTATTAACATCATGTGGAAATTTTTTATAGCTTATTACAAAGACTGGTGACTTAATTAAGATAATCATGGTTCATCAAAGATTTCTGTTAAAAATAAGCCAAAGTTTTAAAATTTAGAAAATCTTAGCAAAGAATGAGAAATTTAATTATTGTAAATACTAAGAAGAAAGAAATAAGATTATAGGAATCAATAATTGAATTACATGACTATATTTAAAAAAATACTCTATATTTATATATTGTTGGTAAAAAGATTATTGACATGGAAATCAAAAACAATCCCCAAATAAGAACTGTCTAATTAGTAAATCAACACACACACACACACATATATATATATGACAATAAATGGCGTTCTACCAAAAACACCGTCAAGTGTATGTTTTGTTTACATAAATGTCAGAGCAAGCATTCAATATCTCTAACTTTAGTTCCACTTTCAGATCATGATTTCAAGCTATTTGCTATCATCAGTGAAAGACATGAATAAGAAACTAGATCTAAACACAAACTCTGAGCATTTATGAAACAGTTTCTATTCAGCTTGCAAGCGTGAATCTTTTAGACATGTAATGTCTTCAAACTCAGCATAGCAAGCCATATCAGACCCATGTAGCTATATGGCTTGCTATGCTGAGTTTGAAGACATTACATGTCTAAAAGATTCACGCTTGCAAGCTGAATAGAAACTGTTTCATAAATGCTCAGAGTTTGTGTTTAGATCTAGTTTCTTATTCATGTCTTTCACTGAAGATAGCAAATAGCTTGAAATCATGATCTGAAAGTGGAATTAAAGTTAGAGATAGTGAATGCTTGCTCTGACGTTTATGTAAACAAAACATATGCTTGAGAGTGTTTTTGGTAGAACGCCATCTATTGTCATAAATACAAGCTTTAGCAAGTTTTAACTTGCGTTTTTTTTTTTTTCATATATATATATATTAATCTAATAAAACGATGCCTAAACCCAATAAGTCAAACCTAAGTTGAGGCACCATTTCTAACCTTTAAAAATAAAGTAATATAATCAATAATAATAACATATATTGGGACTCTTATAAACAACTATAGATCTGTTATAATAAAACGTGGGCTGTGCTCAGTTGTCAGTTAGTTATAAAGAATTCAGCTACAAATATATGCAATTAAGATAAAGAAAGAAATTAAAATCATAAAATAAATCATTATAAGTAAAATAAATAACTTGGGAAGAGAGAGAAAACTGCCATCATTCCCGAATTAAAAATTTAGAATAAAATAAAATTCTCCCTTTATCCAAAACACATTCTCTGAGCTACAAGTACTTGTACTTTTAAATAATAATGATATTTTCTCACATATTCTTTACTGTCTTTAAAAAAATATATACTATGCAAATTATTTGCAAATATGATCTGAAATGAACTTTACTCATGCAGAGTAAAATGAAAACGAAACGTGCCCTTCTTACAGTATAATTGAAAATAAAGTTCTTCTTATGCCTCAACAGTTATAAAACAATGATAACCAATAACTTTTAAATAGAATAAAATAGTGATAATCTCAGCAGTCTTCTGTTTATCTTGGGAAGATACTCTGCAATGTTGTGGTGACACACATGACTGCCATTCTGATAGGCTATACGAAACATTCACTTCATTTAAACTAATGTGTCCTGACATATAATAACAACAATTATAATTACTTAAAGAAATGATAATATGACTAATAATGAAATATCTAATTGCATAAAATTTCGAATAAGTCAGCCTTTGCCCAAGATATCAGCTAGAATAATAGAAAGACAAGGAACCGTTTATATCTCTCCATCATCCATGACAACGCTATAAACTAATTAACTGATTATTTCAATAATTTAAGTAAAAACATAAATGGAATAATGTGCAGTCAGACTTAATAATTTGAAATAACATCCGTTTCAGTATTAAACAAATGTTTTATCTGAAGTCTACAATTCTCATAAAACAACTATCATCAAAAATGAAATGTTAAGATCTGCATACATTTGCTTATCTGACATTCAATTGCTTATCTGGCCTATTGAGATTTCTAAAGTTTGAAATGATTTAGGATTCAAGAAAATGTTTTACATAAATTTTGCAAACACACATATACTTTGCATATAGAAAATAAAGTGAAACAAAGGTTGACCTAAAAACAAACTATAATTTATTAATGACAAAGAATAAAATAAAGTATACAAAATTGTATAAATGCTACAAACCAATATAGAACTGTTATCACAAATGTGTAATTACATTAACTCATCTTTACAAGAATATAAGTAAAATAATTTAATCCTATAATTTAAGATTACAATATTAAATGAAAATAGAAGTATCTGAAATGTACAAGTGATATATTACTACACTGTTTTAAAATTTTGGGAAACAAACTCTTAATGTGAAATGGACAAATAATAATAACTTCAATTTATGTCTTATAAAAGTGTGTGTAAAATAAATTCCTTGCTTTAAATAATTGTCTAACTATTTTTATTATGATATGAAATACACAACGGAAACTAAATATTTTTTATTTAACTATTATGAACTGGGTTCAAATACCACTCTCTTTTAAAATATTAAACTCTATTGTTACTGAATTGATTAACATCTAACTTGTAATTAAAATAAATTATAAATGTATATGCGTAATTCATCAGAGGTCATACACACAAATTAACATTTAACTTAGTGTCTACATAAAAATAATAATAGATATTTGAACTATGGATGACTTACAATTCCAGCAAAGAATATTTCTCAGCTGCTGATGAAAATAAAACATTGTGTTTGAATATTCCTTAATAAATAAGTGTTTTAAAATACACAGTTTTAAATTAATTCTATTCAATTGGCTTGCTTGTGACCTATTAGAAAGGCTCAGTAGCACAATACAGATATTGATACAAATTACTAAGGCACTACTAACAATAAAGTATACATTGAGGAACTAGCACCTCAAATCTAATACCTATCTTTGCCATAACTTTAAAATAAAACATAATAATCTACATCTTCTATGGTGAAAAAATATTCTAAATTCATGTGAGGAACAAAAATTCTGAGTAACCTCTCTAGAACAAACATTTCATTTAAGAGATTGGTGGTTTCCAAGCCTAACTTTCAGGCAAAAATGTAGGTGTGGACATTGTCTCACCACCTAAGAAAAAGGAACAAACATCAAAATATAATCCCCTCATGGGATTAAGCTATACTAGATATATAAAAAACATATAAATTCTAGATTGTCCTCCCTATGGGGTATTATCACATTGACTATATGAATATACTAGAACAAGAAATCAAAATAATCCACTCATGGAGAATACAACACACTATGGGAATAACACTATCCTGAAAAGCACTATACATAATAATACATATAGTAATGCTAGGAGAAAATTTTGAATAAGTATTAAATGGAATGGTTTTTTTTTGTTATTGAAACATTTCATTTTAAACCAGTTTCACTTAACTGGATGGGGGCATTCTTTTATTTGATTATACACATAGTGTTTTTATTGATGTATTATTTGGATGAATATAATAATTAAAGTCAATTTGTTTTGCTAAAAAAGCAGGGAATCTTAATAAACAGAATTATATAATATTTTGCTTTAGTGTTATTATTAGTATTCTTGTTATTTTTAGTTTCATTATTTAATTAATTTACAACACATATACCTGATCATGTGATCATCATCAAAGATGTGGTTGGTTGTCATCATCCTGGTTTGATTTAACCTCATGATTAATAAGAGTTCTAAGTATTCCAAATGATGGATATGAATTGTTTGTGAGTTATAATTTATTCATCATCATCAGTGATGATTATATAAGGTGTTTATATGAATATTACAATTATGATTGTCATAACTTTATTCAGTGATTATAGAGATTTATGAAAATAGTTCAGCACCCATAATTAAAAGGGGATATAAATATGTAAATTGTATGGGTTATTTGATTATTAAGTATGGCATATAGAGCGTGAGACATTTAATAGGTTTCCCTCATGTATCTGTAGAAGGATTCAATCCCATATATCTTAGACTTATTTGTTTAAATTATTACTGAATGTGTGAACAACTATCTCAATGTTGATTATGGTCATGGATATTTTTTCTTTTAAGAGATTTTGGGTAAATTTAATGAGGTATATCTTGGCTTCAAATTAGTATGTCAATTATATCTGTGCAGTCACAAGTTTGGTTGGTATATAAATGTTAATATTAGTATGATGCAGTATATATCATTTGGGGAATCAGTTGGCTTAAACCAATAAATTCCACAAGTTAGCCATAGCTGACAGTTCCTCCATCTGGAGAGATTTTATGTTCTTAGTTGAAATTAGTATAATTGCATGGCTGATAATATGTAATGATGGTTGTAATATAAACTGTGAACCCTTCCGTGGTAATAATCAATTGTTTATTGGGTTGTGGTACTTGATGGTATTGTTCCATCCCATTCAATGTTGTGTACTGGCACCTAATAACATGCCAATGTGAGGCTGCAAAGGCATATTGGCACCTGGAATTTCACTTGATAGGGCACACTATTATAGAGAGGGCTGACAACAAAATAGGTTTTTGAAATAGGGGTGTGGCCTAGAATGATATGATATTTGTCAATTAAATACAGAGAAAATTAGGTGCTAATTGACATTATAAAGGTGAATAAAGGGGACTTAGGATAAAGATGGTTGAGTGGATAGTAAAAAATGATTTAACAGGAAATTTGTATATGTAGAGACATATAGCAGAATATGTATTAAGAACTAGTGGTTGTAAAATATTTGGGAATATATGTGTGGATAAATGAGGGTGTTGACTCTAAGTGTGTTAGAAATCAAGGGACAACACCAAAGAAAAGAAGGAAAAACAAGAAATAAAGAATACAAATATTTTTACACACACACACACACACACATATATATATATATATATATATATATATAAATAAAATATCCATTAATTAAAAACAATATTGTAATTATAATTGAAATAATATTTTTAATGGTTTATAAACAATTACAAACAATCTTAAAATCCGCAGAAGTACTTTCGGTTACTTTCTAACCTGCCTCAACTGCCATTAAATTCAAAAACCAAAAGCAGAAGCAAACATCATCCATTCAACTTCCATGAATCTCATATTTTAATGTTAGAAGCTTGTCGATTTATTAAATGCATTTTATTCCTGTTTATAAAAATTGCATCTTTAATTTTTCTTTTACTATGGTTTCTCTCTTCATGAAGAATTTTCACATTTTCAAAATTAAATTTAAATTTATATTTACATGTTTTTTCGTGATCAAAGAAAACTGAAGAAGATATTAAATCACCATTATTTTTATTTTTTACACGCTGAAACCATAGTAAAAGAAAAATTAAAGAGGCAATTTTTATAAACAGGAATAAAACGCATTTAATAAATCGATAAGCTTCTAACATTAAAATACAAGATTCATGGAATTTGAATTGATGACGTTTGCTTCCGCTTTTGGTTTTTGAATTTAATGGCAGTTGAGGCAGGTTAGAAAGTAACCAAAAGTACTTCTGTGGATTTTAAGATTGTTTGTAATTGTTTATAAACTGTTAAAAATATTATTTCAATTATAATATATATATATATATTGTGCCAGTCAAAACATGCTTATCCATCTAACACGAGCTGGAACTCACAAAATGTACTTCAAACCCAGTCAAGCCCGAGATTTAGGTCAGGGACCAGCCTGGATTCGAACCCACTCTCCAAGCACCAGATCTAACACCCAATGGATAACATAACAATGGTAGCACACAAGATTTAATTCTTCATCCGGCCCACTAGCAAATCGGAGAAAACGATAAGACTCATGGACTTAAACATATATATAAACAACGTAAATACTGGACATCCCACAGATAAAATCTAACATATTTAAATAATAGGGGCTTTACTAATGAATACTTATGGGCAATTAGTGAATTGGATTGATTTAATAATAAGACAGAAACTGATATATGATGAATTAAAATATATTTATTGACAATTGTTGTTGGCAAATGCACGCAGGCATTTTATTTATAAAGTAACATTACTCTAGGCCAATAATTGATACGTTGGCTATTATTTAATTGCTCCAATATTATTTAATGGAAACAAATACCCTACTATATAACTTAATCACTACATTAACTTTTACCAGTTATGCCCTTTCATCATCAGTTCGTGTGGCTATTGTACGTGAAATCAAACCAAGTCTGGAGTGAAGCTTAATAATACGTCTTAATTATAATAAATTTATATTAACTATGGGCTTTTAAAGCATCCCAGATAGCTTTAGATCGAACGGGTTTTCAAGATTGCTTCGGATCAACGCTGAAGACTGCATATTAGGGAGGGAAGAGTTGGCTATAACGATTTTACTAATACGCTAGGCACAAGTAAAGTATAATAATAAAGTGGCTCTGCAGATGGAAGAATAGTTTTAGGGTTTTTGTGACAAACAATGGTTTACCCGAGAACCGGTCATCATGCTGCAAAAGGGGAACCTTTATTTGGTTCAGAGGCAGGGGACTTACATGCTAATCTGGCCCGTAGCTCAGACTTCGCTACTGCACTACCCATAAGAGAAGATGGGCTGGACTTACCGTGGCTCCATCTTACATATATATCAAAAAGAACAGCACAACAAGAAAATATTAATAAATCCCACATCCGCCAAGCCAAAGGATATTATAAATTAAAGATCATATATTAAATGAACACTAGATCATCAGCTTGATCAAAAGAGCCAACTCTTCTGTAGCATGAGAAATACGATATGCTACTGACAGGAATGTATATACAAACTTTACTTTATCCCGTTCAATCTCTTTAGTTATCTATAACTACTAAACTTTTAAAAGGGGGAAAAGTATATTTAATAAGGGACTTACGAATACTTTACTAAAAAAATATACTTATGCTTGCACTCCAGGCTAGTTTAATCTTTAGTAATATAATAATTAAAGGTTGAAAAGCCACATTTTATATTTATATTAATTAATTTATTAAGTGAAAAAATATGAATTTGGGTTTCGAAACAGCACACGAAATGACGCTATATAAATAATACTACGGAGACTTTAAATGATATCTTTTTTAAAAAAAACATATTGGTAATTAAATGCACGCTGTTTCGAAACATAGGCATAACTAACAATAATTAAAATAAGCAAAAGAAAAGCAAAATATAACTGCAGTGATTAAATTATATAGCAAAATATTAATTAACAAAGAAATTTAGCAAAAATATTTCATTTATAGATTTCAAATACGATTTAGACAGAGTTTACAATATTGAATTAATAAAGAAATTTGCAAAAGTATTTCATTTTAGAGAATTTACAATATTATTTGGAAAATAATTTAGAAAGAAATTGCAAGAATATGGTTAGCTAACCTGATTTTGAAGAAATAATGATTGTTGTTGAAATTCACACAGAGCTCTGCGATTTTAAATAATATTAAAACAGTTCTCCTATAGCTGAATTGGAGATATTCGAGCTAGAACAAAGGTGAGTTCTTTGGCGGCTTATGGCATGTTCTTATTCAGTTGCGAGATGATTTAAAATGGTGTTGGAACGAAGGCACGTTCTTTTAGCGGCTTATGACATCTTTTATTTGGTGTGCTTGGTTGTTCCTTTGGCATTTGATGGATTGAACTAGGCGTTCCATCACGGGAAAGCAGCAAAATTTTGCCTGACTTTAGCCAGACATGTTAAGGTTGAACAATAATAAAACTTCTCCTGTTGACTCTCTTCAAAAGTAAGATGGATTCTCCTTCCCGCTTAAAATAAGGCCTATTTATATCCTTCTACTAAACTTTAACACCTTTCTGGAATTTCGTAAGCCTCAGGACCAATTGACTTTTAATTAAAGCAAAATAATATAATTCAATTTCTACAACAACTGATAAAATCTCCAAGGTGTTATATTTAATTTCCTTAAAAAAATGTATCAAAATATATAAACTATATAATTTGATTCATTTTCATTAATTAAATTCCTTTTCAGGAGTTATTACTTAGCAGAAGGAACGGTACTCTGATTTAATGAAAAAGTCTTTTGTTGCAAACAAAAATCAATCAGAAAGCAGATTTTACTTTTTACCCGGGGTGCAGTCACTAATTGATCTCTTGTTTACACAAAATTCTCATTTTTAATTACAAATGGATGATTTTTATTTTACTGAAATAAATAACTTTTAACATATTTGTTCTTACATATTATTTGTTTATTAAAAAATAAGCAAATTTAAAGAAAATACTTTAGTTTCAATTATATATGTAAAACATTAAATCAGAAAACCGTTAAATATAATTTAAAGAAAATGTTTTACAGTATCTTTATTTAAACTTAAATATATATATATATATATCATTCCAATGTTTAACTTATCCATCCACATACGAATATAATAGCGAATATAATTAAGAATTGACTGAAAATTAATAAAACATTTTATAATAAATTATGAGCATTTCTCCGCTATAATTGTATCAAACCTGTCTAATTATAGTGTGTTTTCGTATGTAAATGGATGATGCCATTCAAGCGGCCATTGTAGCAAAGTTTTCCCGCTCGACTTATATATTACATTTTTACATTAAAAATAGGTTCGAAATTAGTTTAGACGAGTAGGTCATTAGGTTGATGGTGAAACGGAAAGGGATTGGAGATTTCCGTTTCAATATATATATATATAAGAGTAGAAAGAATTTAATATGGAAGAAGATGAAAAAGTAGTCACTAGAAGGATGAAAGCAGAGTAAAAGCAACAATAGCACGAGTTGTTGCAAGCTATAACAGCACAACTTAAAGAAATGATGCAGGAAATAGAAAAGCAATCTTAGAAAATAGATCAGCAATGTCAGAAAATAGATCAGCAATCACAAGACATCAGTCAGAAAATAGTTTAGCAATCCAGACAATCTCAGAAAATAGATCAGCAATCCCAAAACATTAAGGAATCTATAGATAAAAAATCTCAGAAAATAGATCAGTGATCTCAAGAAAAAAGTCAGAAAATAGATAGTAAAATAAATGATTTGAATAAAGGAATAGATAACAGGATATGTTGTCTAGATCAAGAAATAGATAGTAAATTGGATAGACAGATAAAAGAATTTATGGAAGATCTGCAAAATGGATTCAAGTTTTCAACAACAAAATAGAGAACCTGGAAAGGGATTTAAAGAATAAATGGCAGGAATTCGATAAAAGATGCAATTTAAGATATAATAAACTGGCAGATAAATTGACAGTAAGTCAAGAGAGATGGGACATGAATTTTAGTGATATAGAAAAAATGTTAGATGTAGTATAAAAGGGTTATATCAAAACAGCCAACCAGTGTGAACGTAATGATCTAGCTCAGAATAGGTTCAGAAAAAATATTAGCAGTGAAGTCAATACCCTAAAGTTAGATGTAGCTGCAATCCAAAACAGTTAAAAGTAGAATATGAAGATCTGGGCAAAGGGCAAGGCAAGTCAGATCATGAGTTAAAGAAAGTGTCAAGAGAAATACAGATATAAGCAATCAAGTGACCAAGACATGCATAAAAGTAATGGAGAGTATAATGCAGACTTTACTAGAAATGAAAGTAAATAGCAAGAAAGGTCAAATAGACTTTGTCAATACACCAGAGTCAAAAAAGAATTATAATAGAGGAGGTTAGAGAGTACCTGGAGTGTGAAAAAAAGACATGTATCATAAAATTGTAGTTATGATGAAAATAATGGCTGAAAAGTGTATAGCTAAATATCCAAGGAAGCCCACCCAGTTGAAAGTAGGTAATCATGTCCTTGTTAGAACACCTCATTTTAGCAATGCAAAAACATAAAATTAAAAAATTGTATAGCGTATATGAAGAACAATTCTGTATCTAGGAAAGGAAAGGGGGAAATGCATTTTTACAGGAAATACCAGGGAGAAAAAGAGCACATATAATGCACATACCCTATAGCCAATGGCAACCTTCCATAATCAATTCCTTTCTTGCCTAAATTGTATAGATTAAAGAGTAAGAGAAAGGAATGATAGTTACAGAAAGAGTAATTCTAGATAGAAAATTACATTATAGTCATATCTATATTAAATAGAAAACCTAAAGTACTTATTTAATTTTAAAAAAAGATAGTTCCATAAGGGACTATCAGACTATCAATTTTTTGGAAGAAGAGGCAAATGTAGGGATAGAGTCCAATTCATCCCATATATATATATATATATATATATATATATATATATAATTATATATATATATATATATATATATATATATAATTATTCAAAACAATACAATAATTAATACAATTTGAATCTAGTTGATAATGACTACATAGATAGTTGAAAGTACTTCTATTAAATTGTGGTATATATTTGTTTTTTAGAATATTGTTTTACTGTATTAATTATTGTATTGTTTTGAATAATTATATATATTTTATTATAATTTAAAAAAAATTAAATTAATGATATATTTTAAATAGTATGACTACTGTATAATGTTGATAATATTTTAAAATGCTTTGTTAAAGTAAAGTGAGAGTAGTAAATACATAAAAACTTTATTAATAAAAAAGTGTATAGGTGTGGACTATATCTCACCACCTAAATAAATGAACATGCACCAAATATAATTTTCTCTTGGGATTAAAACACCTTAAGTATATTCAATGTTATATAAAATCTTGATCATCCTTTTCATGGGAATCGATTACCTTGACTACCAAACATACCAGAACACTATATCAAAATTAATCCTCTCATGGAAAATAAAGTATTTTGTGGAGAACATTTTCATCCCACAAAGTAAAATACATTATAAATATTAAAACATGCTGATATTAAACATACACCAATTCTACACTTAGTCAAGATAGCAACACACTAAGAATAATAAACCTATATTAAAATGTATACTTCAATCAATATCTAAACCAATGAATTAAAAATACAGAAAAGTATAATAAATTTAATAATAATGAAGGAATATTTGACAGCAATGTATAGCATACAAGCTCAAACTAAAATAAAGTGGATGCACTATTAAAAAATAATTGTTACTAAATTACTTAATTAATATAATATAAATTCTGTTGAAACTTTAAACAAGATATATCTTGTTATGGCATTTTTCTGTTTGTAGTTACTTCTGATAAATTTAAATATAGTTTTACCCGGTAAAAAATATAAAACATTTTTCTTTAAGTACCTAACATGCAAAGTTCCTATCTCCAGTTGCATGTAATAAATCAGATATATTTTAAAGGTATTGTTTCATATGAAATAAACACTTAACCCAAAATAATGATAGTGCAATCTTCACTTGTCATTACAAGATCTTTAAAATATTATGTAATAACTATAAACTTTAATATACATTAATATTATAAAACAAAATAAAATTTTACTAATTAGTTTTTCTTTAAAAAAAAACATTAAATAAATAAATGCACATTATCTCATTAGCAAAACTATTTTTCAGCTGAGCTGTCCATCCAGGTGAAGAGTTTCCACCTGGTTACATTTTACAAAACATTGAAATTAATAAACACATTTTTTTTTTCTAATGAAAAGTTTTTTTTTTCTTTGGCAATTATAATAATAAACATGTAAAAAAATAGTAGAAACAAAGCTTAATTTCCAACTGGATTATGATAATAAGATTTGGATCCTAAAGAAAACAAATATGATGACATCAATGATAAACATACATATTATTTAAAGACTATACGTTTAATTAGCTACCTAGAATATTGACGAAAATGCACACTTTTTCCTAGAGATTAGTATTATAATAACTGCAGGTGAATTAGAGAATGAATGAAACTATGAGAAGTCCACTTTGCATACAGTATAACATATAATTTTATTTTATTCTCAGGTCACTAAATATATTATTAAGTTATCTTTCATAATCTTAGCACTTTATTTTCAAATAATTTTTTTTCACAGAAGGCACGTATATTTAATTTTCACATTTATTTCAAATAAGTCTTTTTTTTTCTTTTTTAAAAACCAAAAAAAAAAAAAAAGGCATGTGTATAGGTTATTGTTATTATTATTATTTTTTGTAGACAATTATTAGTGAATTAAATATACTCCGATGTATAAAGAACCTTCATTATTTATAAAAGCAGATGATCTATTCTTAAAAAGCGTTGAAAAAAATATTTTTAGTTCTTTTTTTTTCTAATATTCTTTTTACTTATTTTTCTCCTATACCAGGAAAATATTAAAATTGAAGAATTAGCCATTAAATAATTAGTTCCCACTTGGAAAATATTTGTTTTCCTTAATTTAGATCAAACAGGAATTTGACTATTACTTTTAGTTAATCCCTTCATTTTTTAGTTTTATTTTAAAAAATCCATCTTTCAAGATGCGATAATTATTAATGCAGAAAGTTTTTAAATGTAAAAACATCATAAATAACAAAATCCCTTACCAAAATCTTTAGCCAAACATTGTAGATAGAACTTCCATTATATTATAAATTTATTTTTACAAAAATTAAAAAATAATAATGTTACAAAATTTAGTACTGTTATCTCTGAAATACACAAAAGCAGACTATATAAAAAATAATTGACTTGAGTATTTATTGGTTGTTCTCTTAACTTTAGCGATGTCTACCAAGAAAAAAAAATCATTTGATTATAACATAAACAAAAAAAATGTATAACTTATTAGAATCATATGGTTTTCAATATTATTTAAAATGTATTACAAAGTAGTTTAATAAATGAAAATAATAAATATATTCCAACCAGCAATAATTATCTGCAATTATAATTACATATGACATTATTTTCTCCAAAACATATTTATCAGAAGTTACCTGTTTTGTTTTTTTTTTTAAAAAAAAAAAACAATACGATCTTAAGAATTACTTAATTGACATTTATGGTTTTTTTTGTTATATAACCATTTTAGAACTAAATACATTTATTACATTTGTTTTAAATTATATTAACTTGCTCTTATACCAATCTCTTACTTAGATTAATCTGTCATTTTAAAAACATGATGTTGCATTGGGGAACATATTGTTTATTTACACAAACGATGTCTAGGTAAAATGGATAGCACACTTTATTAACCAAATATTATTACTTCTATTTTACTTTTTATTTTTCTAAAGAATAACATTGATTTCATGAAGAAATGTATGTGTGCATCACGAAAGGTCAGATATAATTAAGTATAAATGTAAATATCATAATCTATTTTTACATAATGTAACATTAGGAATTGTACCTGTACCTATAATCATTAATATACATTATTAACTTCGTGATGCTGATGTAAACTAACTGGTTGAAAATGAAATACATTTGTAAATTAAGCATGAATTAGATGATTATTATGCTTATACACCAATCATTTTTAATATATTGTCAAAAACATAGTTTTATATGACGGTAATGAAGCATACGTTCAAGCACTAGTTATGTATTCTTCATATTTTCCTAATAATAAGTTTTTAAAACTGGGTAAAATAATATATTTTTTTATGATACATCATCATCATCATCAACCATTATCAATCCACTGCATGATGAAGGTCTCTTCACGTTTAATCCATCTTCTCTGATCTTCAGTTTCTCTTCTCCACATCACCCCTGCACACTTTCTTACTTTATCCACACATCTCATATGTGGTCTCTTTCTGCATTTTTTACAACCTTGTAGAATCCAGTTTAAGATTCAATTGTCCATCTATTATCATCTCTTCTATTAATACATAATAGTAGCAGTTATATTAAATTTAGAAAAAATGAAATATATGGATTTTAACATATTTAGAAAATATTAGCTAAGTAGAAAGCAGTTATTTTTTGTAAGATATATGTAAAATAAATAGGAAAATAAACTACTGATAAGTACTACATAGTAATACTAGAAATATTATTTATAATGAAAGTGTTATAAAGTAATAATGTGTGTAAGGATATGTAAAAGAACTTCATAAAATAAAATATTAAATTAGAAATGTGTTAACAGTATAAGTTGTTATAATTTCTCCAAAGATGAGTGCATCGAATTAACCATTTAAATAATCACTGCTTACTAGGGCTGTAAAAATATAATTGGAAAACATGTAAGAACAAAAAAAGCCAAACGAACATATATTCGATAAATATGAATACAAACATGTTGTTTATGACATTGTTTTAGCATACTACGAGTCACGTGATTGTCAAAGAGGCAGTTGAAAGATAATTGAAAATATAATTGAAATTCTTGTGTGTGTGCACAAACACTATTTAAATATAATAAAATTTAAAACTAAATAAAGTAATCCCTATTTACCTTTTGTAACTGAAGGTGTTGTGACAGTTTCTATGAAAGATTAATATATAGTATTAAATAAGAATTATTTATCAATGACATTTGTATACAACTAGTTATATTATTATCAAAGCGGTAGTAGAAAGTTGATAGAAAATGTAATTGAACATCTTGTATGTGTTCAAAACACACATTTACCTGTTGTAATTGGAGATGTTGTACCTGTTTCTACAAAACATTAATATATAGTATTAACTATTGATCAAATATTAGCAAATTCAACATAATCTACTTTGATTCAAAAAAATTAGAAATTAAGCATTTATTAAATATGTATACATTTATATTCAAATTATATATTTTTTCACATGATGTCAGAACAATTCTTATATGAGAGCAGTGAAAAATAAATCAACAAAATGATGATATGGGTATGTTTACATTTATATTTTTCAAATAATAGTAAAGGAAATTTGATACTATAATGAACATTTACCTGTGATTGTTGGAGCGGCTGTCATTTATTTGCAAAAAAAAAAAAAAAACATTGATATGAATTACTTAGGTAATATTAGCTAAGTAGAAGGAAGTTTGTGTTTGCAAAAAATATATGTAAAACAAATACGATTATAAATGACTCTGGTATAGTTTTAAGTACATCATATTAATATAAGAAATAATCATAATTAAAACATTGTCGTAACGAAGAACATAAAGATGTTGATTGAATGTTTGTGATAATGTTTATAAGAATATGTGAAAAAGACGTTTTATAATACGATATTAAACTAGTACTGTTATGTCAATTTACCTGGAGGAACGGCAGGAGTTTTAATTTCTGCAAAGATGAATGCATTGAATTAACCATTAAATAATCATGGGAAATTACTGTAGTAGAAACACAATTAAAAACATGTAAGAAAAAAAAAACAAATATATATTTGATAAATTGTGGGTCATGTTACATGGCTTGTGACACCATTTTGGAGCAAATAAATGTTAATTTTAACCAACAATGCCACCACATAAAGAATGTGAGTTTGTAAAACAAATTAATAAACAGAGCAAAACTCTCCATACAGTATTGCCACCTGTGCTCAACAGAGTAATCAATGGATGCCAAAAGGCTTGTGCATAAAATCCCTATCTAATGCCTACTCATCCAATATCCCCAGACTAGTTTCTGGCTTTCATCAGCGAGGAGCTTTGGATCTGAGAGCACTGCATTTAGATCTTAGGATCTAATGCAACCCTCTAGAAACCATCTTTTATCTCTATTTAACTACAAAACTATGAGAATGAAATTGAAAACACAAAAAATATTTCCAATCTGAGCTCAATAGCTTATATAGTCATATGGGTCTGAACTCAGTTCAGCACCCATACATTTTGGTGTCTTTGGCTTTTATACAACCATAGCCACTACTATCCTATTAGGCAGGATTGGTGTTAAACCATTAAGCATCACATGATCACATTTCCTATACTAGCACATTAATTGTTGATAAACAGAGCAAAACTCTCCATACAGTATTGCACAGGTGGCAATACTGTATGGAGAGTTTTGCTCTGTTTATCAACAATTAATGTGCAAGTATAGGAAATGTGATCATGTGATGCTTAATGGTTTAAAACAAATTACATAAATATAATATCAAAAAATATATAAAATTACCTGTGGTATATGTAGGAGATGTAAAAGTTTCTAAAAAAATAGTACACGTTTTGACTCATTTTTAAAATCATAGCAATGTATAAGATATATATATATATATATTTAAAAAATATATTAAGTATGGGTATAAAAAGCACATACAGAAATATTACTTATTAACACTGTCTTGATGAATAAGATATAGCTTTATAGCACCAAGCTATTTAGCATATTCTGAATGTGAATGACAAAATTACGTTATATATTTTAGAGAAAGAAAATATGTTTCGTGATTCTTGTATTTTTATACTATAATATGGTTTACAAAAAGTGAATGAAAATCAAAGGAAAGATCACATATATTGTTTCATAGGCTGTAATTTTTTAAAAAAAACATCATTATATCCTGATCTTTGTCTGATATAGAAATCGTTTAAATAAAAATGTATAATAATAGTAGTTAATATTAAATAAACAATATATCAACCATGTTCATTAAAATAATTATAATTGTAGTTGAAGCTGTTAAATAACTTAAAACATCCACTTTTTGTAAATGATGAAAGTGAATTATAATAAACGTGAAGTTGAACAATAAGGTAGAGACAGCATTTGTATATAAAAGATGATGTTTATTAACATCATGTGAATATATATATATATATATATATATATAACTTATAACAAATACTATATTTATATACATCATGTGAATATATATATATATATATATATATATATAACTTATAACAAATACTAACCCCATATAACATTTGAGTACATGTAAAACAATTTGCATATAATAAGATATAAACGAGTTATAGATTACTGATTTATTGGGATAATCCTACTCAGCAATGATTTTTGTTAAGAGTAAGCCAAAAGATTAAGATTTTGAAAATCTTAGCAAGGAATACAAAAAAAATTATTGTAAGTATAAAGAAGAAACACATAAAATATATGAACCAATAACTAAATTATATGATTATATTTGAATAAATACTTCATATTTATACATTGTTCATATGAATATTATTGACATTGATGTCAAAACAATTCTCAAATAAGAATCATGTAATTGATAAAACAATAGGCACTTATATTTTGTTTATCATACATTTAACCTTGAATTTTTTTGCCATGACATATATTGCAGAGGCTTTTACTATATAGTGAAACTGAACTGATTTCAGACCTATATAGCTGTCTAGTTTGTTTAGCTGGATTTGAAGATATTTACATATCTGAAAAATTCATGCTTTCAAATTGATAGAAACATGTTTCATAAGTGCTGATTGTAGAGTTAGTATATAGATCTAGTTTCTGGTCTTTCTACCCTTTACTGAAGTGAGCCAACTAGTTCGAAACCATGGTCTAAAGGTTGGAGACAACAAAAGAGATATTGAATTCTATCTCTCTCTCTGCGTTTATGTAAATAAAAGCTTGTTAGGAGCTATTGGTAAAGCTCCATATAATGATCATAAAATGCAAGGTAAGAGCAAGTTATGAAATTTATAACTTGTTTTGTTTATCATATATATATATATATATTGAAGCAGTCGGATCTAAGTTCGATCCTAGCTTCATGATCTTTCATATGTAGCCAACTTCAAACCCTTGTACTAACTTTGAATTTCCGATGCAATGGGGCTTTATGCGTTCAGTCCACGCTAGTTTCCTTAAAGAAAAACTATTATAAATGTGTGTTAAAATTAATTCATTTGAGATTTAAACTAATCATTTCTATTAATAAATTCATGTTAGAATTATTCATGAATTTATATATATTATAACTGCGTGGATTGTGCGTATATATATTTATAAATGTTTAAATATATATAATTGTTCGAAAGTTTCATTGCGTCGGGAATGTTTATTTTACTTTTAAATAATATGTTAAATTTTTAGTGATTAATAGCTACATTCTTTCGATAAGCTTTCAGATTTTCTCTTTCCAAAACAATGGTTAAAGTTTTTTTTAATTAGAAATAGATAAGTCTTTAAAATGTTAGGACGGTCCTAATTAAAATCATTTTCTGATATTAAAAATTCATTTTCTAATTAGAAAATGAATTCAAGTTAATGAGTTTAGGCCTTATCAAAGGAATGTATCTAACAACAACTAGTAAATTTTTTGTAAGATTGATTTAGCCGAAAGGCAAGAGATACAGTATAAAGAGCCCAGGAAAAGTTTCCAAGCAGCTATTATTCCTCATTAAGAGAAGCTATATATATTTCATTAGAGAAGTCGCCCAGTTAAATTATGAAGTAAAATAGTGTTTCTACCATGGTGGGGGGGCTTAACTTCAAGAGTCTGACTACGGTTCCTTAAGCCCCCTGAAAATCTTCAATGTGGCTGCAATATAAAAATTCATATACCAATCGTAAGCTGCTGAAACCTTAGAGAAATCTATCAAAATGCTATTCACATAATTTTCAAAATGCGCGCATACGTTTCATCCAACTGGACTCTGCCTTGTGGAAACTCAGAAGTCAACCATGAAGAAATGGTAATATATTTCCTTTTGAACCTGGCCAGTTCTGAACTTTAAGTTAAAACATCTTTAAGCTATCTACTGTAAAATTGTCTTTTTGTAAATGTTATTTTAAATTATGTAGTAAGTCTCTATCTTAATCTCTAGTCTTTAAATTTAATATTTAACTTTCTCTTTTCTTACGATGGCGGTTCATTTATTATATTATATATTTATTGTGTGATTTATTAATGTTGTTTATTTTTTTTATTATATGCCAATAATAACTTCAACTCGATAATAATTTCCTTCATTGCATTTGCCTTGTTAAATAATATTATATTTATTTTTACAGTAATTCTTACCCACTAGAACTATTTTGATACAGTTCTATTAATTATCGAGTTGAATGATTTATACAATTTTTGCTATTTTATTAATGGCTAATAACAACAAATTATTAGCTCAATTTATAACCTATGCTCCCGGCCACTTTACTGAGTTTATAGTATTCGTTTATTCACATTAATATATTGTTTCGCAAAAAGGTCGATAAAGGAATTAAATGAATATATTCTAATTCAAATTTTATACTTTCTATTAATATTCAGGAAGGACATGAGATTTAGGGCATAATTAATATAATTTCTAATTGCATTAAATACTTTTTGATTAAAGCATGTTTGACTTTAATTTAACTTGATCAGGTCATCACGTAGAGCACTCTTTATATAAATTGGGTTTTATTATTTAAATACGATGATTACCAAGTCATCATTTTCCGAACGTTGCTGACGCGAGCCATCTCCTGTTTCATAGGCTTGTCCTCGGTGATATTTCTATTAGTTTAATTATCTAGGAAGAAAGCACTTCCTCCACTTGCTCGTTTTATATTTGGAACACCAAAGGTTCGAGGCTACGACCCGACCTGGTTTTCCCTGTGTTCTATGGATCCTTCATATAGGGCATTGAAGACTTGTCAAATACAAGCAGCCCTGCTATTTTCTCAAATCATAGACAAGCCATTATTTTTCACATAGCTCATAAGTCGTCAGTACCGTTTATTTCTCAGTTCCAGTAAAGCCCGCTCTCATGCTCGTAAATCGTGATGAATTGATTTTATTAAAGTCGAACAAATTAATATTTATTTATAATTAAATAAGTTTTTTATTAAATATTAAAGTTATGCCCTAAATACGTATCTTGTTCTTTGTGAATTGATTTGCGAATGTGAAAATAAATCTCACATTCTTTCCTTTAGAATCAGAATAATAATTTCAGTCATAGCCAAATACCTTTATCTACCTTTATTTTCTTGTCGGGGGCATAGACATATATTTATCATATAATATTGCGTAATAGTATTGGCATATAATAAGGACTGCCATTCTTGTTGTAAATATAAATTCTGTTTAAAGACTAGAGGTAATCTATATAATCACAATCTAAAAGTTGAACAAAATTATAATTATTATTAAATATTTTATTAACACATTTGGGTTTTTTTTTTAAACTTTCTTTCTTATTCTAATTATTTTAATATTAATGCTCACTGTCTGTATTGGCAACCCGAACATATATATATATGAGTTGACTTATAAAGATTGTTAGTTATTTTATTATACTTTATTAGAGTTAGATCAGGAGTCTCATTAATCATCATCATCCGTTGAGCTAGTTCCTTGGCGCATAGTCATGTACCGTCGATATATGTCATCCATTGATTTGATCTGAGCTCGTGAGTTGGGTTTGAATTCAGTTTGAACCACCTGAGTTTGAATCCGACTTTGAGTTTGGGTTTGTTGATGTGTTGGCTTCTTTTTGACCGGTACAATATATATATATTAAATACTATTATATTTCACATATTGCACCCATTCAATCTATGCCTTATAACTCTTACATATGACCTCACACATGTGATACATACAAATAGTCTTCAATATATATATTTCCTGCTGAACCAGCATTCATTGAGTACAAATAATGTAATATATTGAACCTGGTGGGAGAAGATCACTCTGATTATTTAAATTAAAAAATAATCTCGATCTACTCTGGCTGCACTTTCGCTACTGCAGCAAACCAGTCCTTCAAGTAGAGAAGTCAAATATAGATGGTGGATAAGACCAATAACACCTATAACCAGACTGAGACTATATATGAAATATAATCTGAGGTCACATTTCCAGGCTAGAGAATTTCTCAGCTGCTAAATTCAAACCCCTGACATCCAAAGCATTTCATTTGTTTTGATGTAAAACCTTAGATACCAGGTAATCATAAGGTATAATTAGCATGCCTAGATAACAAGTGTATAATTTACTGCTTAATCAATCCCTCGCTCATTATTTAATTATAGAGCAGATAAACTATAATGTATTTCTTAATGCTTACATTTACCTATAGACTAGCTATTAGTGGCATAATTATCAAAAAGAACTGACCACATAATAATTAGCAAACAAATGATTTATTTAAAAAAACCTAATCAAAAAAATATTATAATAAAAGAACATTATAAGTTCATTTAAACACACTTCTAGTTGAAATATATAATAATAAAGAATACTATAATTAAAACATTATAAATCTAAACATGCATACATACATTGAAATATAAATTCACTACTCAAAGGAAAGCATTGCACACATTAAAATTACATTATGAGAAAATTAAAATACACACACATACTAGAGTTTATTCTATATAATAATTCATAGTCTTTTATTCAAACATGATCAGTTTATAAATGGGAGTAAGAAGGTTCATAGTTATGTAAAATTTTTGCACTTTACACTTTGATAGATATGACTCTTCACATTTTCCTGTTGTATTGATGACCAACCAGTTGTGTTTTTCGATTCCACTAATACTTTTGGCTCCTGATTGACTTTCTACATTCACTTATATAGATATTCTTTGACTGTTCAGATCATTATGTGGGCATGACTACTAGATTGAGGACTTCTGGTGTTCTGGAGGTCTGGGGCTGAAGATTGGATGCATACTCAAGTGACTGTCTCACACTGCATGATGTTAGATGTGAAGACACCTACTCACATGCTGGGTATGCTAATTACTCTCTGGAAACTCTTCCATGAAGTAATATGAATACACTGGCACTATAAGGTTATAATAGTCTTAATCTTGAAGATTAATATGTATGAAAAATAAAAAATAATGATGAATAGATTTTTCTGTCCTTTTATATGACTTTTCTTTATTGTTTCTCTAGTTATCAGACCTGGTTTAATTGATTCACAAATTTTAGTAATTACTTTTCCATTGTGTTTTAATTTGTATTTTTATGTAGATTAATCTAGCCTCCGGATAGAGAATCATTTTCCATAGTTTTCACTTAATTAATGCAGTTTAGAATTATTCTTTTTTTTAAGTGGATTTAAATTTATATACTTTTCTTTCAGATTTTAATTCAATTTTCATTTTAACACACACATTTTATTTCTTTAAGTTTATGAAAAGAGAGAACTATAGGTTTAACATTTTGCTTAGTTAATCCCACCCCCCCTTTCCTATTAGATCTTTAACCCCCCCTTTCCTATTAGATCTTTAACTATTAAAACGCTTATGTATATATTTTAAATGACAAGATGCCACAATGGTTTGCCTTTTGACGATTTGCGTCTCTTAAAAAAGGCTTTTTAAATACTATAGAACTAATATTTATTTTGTGAAATTTAATCCAATAATTTACTAATAAATAATTCCACATTATTATTGCTTTTTAAATTTTTATTTTAAACTAACCACAATTTAAAAAAAAAAATTATGAAACATGTAGCACCATTCTCTAGCGGTACAATAGAATTAATAATAAGGTGATATGACAATTTCGATAAATGTAACACATTGAATCACTACATATATATATAATGTTCATTTAGAATCTTTTTATAGGAATAAAGTTGAATAAATGCGAAACTAAATTGGAATCATTTATGAATGGAATAGTATTCAACCTACTTTTAAAGAGGCAGATGCAGGAAATGACAGAAAAAATAATCGAAAATAATGTATGTGTGCATCACTAAAGATCAGATATAGTAATCTATAAAAGTAAGTAACATAATCGATATTAAACGTTCCGAAGTTGATGTAAACTAATTGGATAGAAAAGAATATATTTGTAAATTAAGCACGAATTAAATTATTATTACATTTATGCACCAATCATTTTTTAACGTATTGTCAAAAACACAGTTATAAATGACAATAGTGAAACATAAATCTACGCAATGGGTATGCATGTGTCCATTTTTAATATTTTCCCAATAATAGATTTCTAAAACGGAGCAATGTAATATATGTTTACCATATTTGGTGGTAGCAGTTGTAATAAATTTAGAAAAATAAAAATAAGCATTTTAAGTTATTTAGAAAATATTACCTAAGTAGAAGGAAGTTATTTTTTTATAAAGATATATGTGAAATAAGCATGAAAATAAACTATTGTAGTATACTTCTAAGTATCACATTATGACAGTGTTGTAAAGTATAAAATAATGGTATTGATAAAATAATTCTAATAATGTGTGTAATGATATATAAAAGGGACTTCATAAAAAAGGATATTAAACTAGAAATGTGGTAATAGTAGAGGGTGTTACAATTTCTCCAAAGATGACAACATCCAATTAACCATTTAAATACTCGTGGCAAAGAAGGGTTGTAAAAATATAATTCGATAAGAACATAAAAAGAAAAACAAACATATATACGATAAATATGAATACAAACATGTTGTTTATGACATTATTTTTCAAATATTACGTTTGGAAAAGGATAATATATATTTTAACCACCAATGTCACAACACACATATTTATAATACGATTTTAATAAATATAATATCCAAAAAAGCCTTATATATGGATTTCCTTATCGTTAGACTGTAGGGGTTATAATAGTTTTTCAAGATTTGGTTTACATTTTTTTACTCGGTTTAAAATCGAACAAAATATATATGTTCTTTTTTTATACAGAAGAAAATGTAAGAAGTATGGATATAAAAAATATAGGTATATTTGCAATATTTATATACCTAAATATGATTCATAAATCCACGTTTGAAGAATAGGATATAATTTTTTGGGCAAATAATTTCACTTACGGTGTTTTAAAATTATATCGTGTATTACAAATAGTATGGATTCATATGACAGAGAGGATCTCATACATTGCTTCAAAAACTATATTTCCTTAAAAACATATTTGTATCCCGATCTTTGTCTGACATGAAATTCATTTGTAAAGACAAAAGTGAATAATTTTGTATTGTAGAGATAATGTTGACTAACATAATGTAAAAATGAAATATATATGACCATAAAAATGTCTAATCCCGAACAACTTATTTCCTGATCATTGAGTAATATGCAAATATTTTAACTATAAAGTACAATAACAGTATTTAGTAATAAATAAACAATATTTTAACCATGTTCATTAAAAGAAGTATAATTGCAGTTTAAGCTATTAAAAAAAAAACTTAAGAAATTCACTTTTTGTAATGATCAAAGTGAATTATAATAAATGTGAAGATAAACAATAAGGTAGAGACAACATTTGTATATAAAAGATAATGATTATTACCATCATGTGAAAAAAAAAAAACTTATAACAAAGACTAAACCCAAATAATGAGTTAAATAAGATAATCATCGCCCAAGAAAAATTTCTATTAAGAACTAAGCCATAGCGAATAATTAGAAATTGAATTATTGTAAATAAAAAGAAGAAACAAATAATAACTTACCAAACAATAATTAAATTATATCACTATTTTTAAATACATACTCTATATTTATATATATTTGGTAGGAAGATTATTGACATTGATGTCTAAAATAATCCACAAATAAAAATTGTGTAATTGTTAAAACAATATACAATTATATTTTGTATAACTGCAGCTATACATTTTATTTCATACAACTATTACATATGGCCACACACATATGAAAAATATAAATTATCTTCAATATACATATTTTGTGCTGACCCAGCATTCATTGTGTACAAATAGTGTAATATATACTTAGAAATGTAATAAAAGATGATACGATAATTTCGATAATTTCGATAAACTTTAACAGATCGAATCACTATATATATAAAATATTTATAACGTAAAAAAAAAATATATATTAGAGGAATAAATTTGAAATAAATGCGAAACTAAACTGGTATACTTTATGAATGGAATTTGTACACTAGTATTCAACATACTTCTGAAGAGGCAGAAAATGCTAGAAAAATAATATAAAATAATGTATGTGTATATCACGAAAGGCCAGATATAATTAAGTGTAAAAGTAAATAACATAATGTATATTTATATATTGTAACATTAGGAGTTGCATCTGTATCTAGAATCATTAACATATAGTGTTAACTATTGATTAAACGTTCTTGAAGTTGATGCAAATGAAATATATTTGTAAATAAAGCATGAATTAAAAAATTATTACATTCATAACCCAATCAATTCAAACATATTTTCAAACAGGCAGTTATATATGACGATAATGAAGCATAAATCCACGCAATGGGTGTGCGTGTGTGCATTCTTAATATTATCCAAATAGTAAGATTCTAAAACGGGCCATGTAATATATTTTTACCGTACATGATGGTAGTAGTTGTATTAAATTTAGAAAAAATAAATATATTACCTAAGTAGCAGGAAGTTAATTGTTGTAAAGATATATGTAAAATAAATATAAAAATAAACTAATGTAATATAATTATAAGTAATACCTATTATCTATTATGAAAGTGTTGTAAAGTAGAAATCATTAATGTTGATAAAAGGATTCTAATATTGTGTGAAGAATATGTAAAATGAACTTCATACAATAGGGTATTAAACTAGAAAGGTGATCAGAGTACAGTTTGTTATAATTTCTCCAAAGATGATAATCGAATTAACCATTTAAAAAATCATAGCAAAGAATAGTATAAACATCTAAGATCATAAAAAACGAACATGTATACAATAATTATAAACATAAACATGTTGTTTATGTCATTGTTTTTGAAACATTATGTTTGAAAAATGAAAATGTAAATTTCAACTAACAATGCCACCACACATATATTTGTTATACGATTTAAATGAATATAATATCCAAAAAAATCTTATGAAATGTATTTACTTGTGGATACCTGTAATGGTTGTAATAGTTTCGGAAGATTTTGTTTACATTTTTTTAACGGTTTAATTAAATATATGATATGTTATTTTTATATAGATAAAAATATATGGAATATGGAAATAAATAAATTATAGATATATTTACAATATTTATATACCTAAACATGATTCAGTACAAAATATACCATTTAATAAATTATAAATATGATTCATTAATCCAAGTTTGAATAATAGGGTATAAGTTTTTGTATGCAAATAATAATTCCACATATTGGGAATGAGAATAAAAATAAAAAAAAATATTATTAAAGAAAAAAACTTCGTGATTCTTCTCTTTTGAAATTTTAACGTGTATTATAAATAGAGGATTCAAGTCATAAAGAGGATCACATACATTGCTCCATAAGCTATATTTTTTTATTAAAACATCTTTGTATTCTGATCTTTATCCAATATGGAAATCATTTACATATAAAGTATAAAAAATAGTCATTAATAAATAATAAAAAAATATTTTAAGCACACTGATTAAAAGAATTATAGGTGTTGTTGCATCGTCTAAGAAAACCTAAGAAATCTACTTTTTGTAAAGACAAAAGAGAATTATTTTGTATTGTAGAGATACTGTTGAATTACATCACATAAAAACAAAATAAGTATGACTTATGACATTGTCTAAACCCAATAACTTATGAGTGCATGACAAACAATTAACTTTAAACAATAATGTATTATTATCTTAAATGGGGTTATCATGGCGTTAACACAGTAAAATTTTAGGAAAGAATTAGAAATCTAATTATTGTAAATATAAAAGTGAAATAATTATGTATATGTGAAGAAAAATGTAATTATATATAATATATTCAAATCAATATTATTTATTGATTTGTTTTTTGGTAGAAGATTAAGAATGTGGATGACAAAAAAAATCGCAAAATGAGAAATGTTTATTTTAGAAGATAATCTTCATATATATGGATTCCACAAGAGTTTGTAGATAATTTTACATTTAAAGCAGTATGTATTACTTTACTAATCTAGGTTTCGATAAGTTATATCTTTGTCAAAGCATGACTAAAGTAAATATTAGCAAATACGATCCATCAATTAAACTGGTCAGTAATTATCAATGATTTACGTATCTGCATATGTAAATTTACTTAGCATTTGACTATTTCATAATATTAAATAGCAGTGTTTGGTAAGAGGAATGCTATTGGTTCTTATATTTATAAAGTTCTTACAGATAATTATGTGCAATGTTTGGTTTTAATTTTCATTTTCTATTACTATTCTCTAGGATAATAATTTTACCATAATCTGGTTTGAAGGAATGACCATAGTTTTTCTGACGGCCTACAAAGTAAAACATCTGACATCGCAAAACTTGCAATGCAAGACATATATCAATTGATATTTATAATTATAATTAATTTTACCTTTATTTACATATAAATGCATGTGAAAATGCGAATGTATTTGTTAATATTCACTTTAGTCATTCATTGACCAAAACACTTTATGTAGAAACCCTTGTTTAGCGATTTAATTAATTCTTTAATAAAAATATATTACTTGGCAATAGTTGATACTTATCAACAGAATCTTATGGAATTCATTTTATTGCATATTGTCTAATATAAATATATTGAAATATTTACAATTAATATAATATTTTATTTAGCTGTGCAATAAAGAGTATTGTAGGTCCACTAGAGGAAGCCAAAGATTCCAATTAATTCTCTTAGTAAATGTGTAAAAGAGAGGAAATAATCATGCAGAGAATATAAGTGTGCTATTAAGAACAAGGAAAGTGAAAAAGATATTAATACTAAATGGGAAAAGTACTTAGAAAATAATAAGTTAGCTAAATTAGATAATTATAGAGAAAGAATGAAATTGAATAGTAAATTGTTGGAGGATATTAATAAAAGTGGAAAAGATGGGAGTAAAAAGTTTTGGAATTACATTAAAAGAATAAATGTAGGAGAGAGATAGTATTACTAGATGATGAGGGAATAGAGTGTATCTCTAGAGAAGACATAGATAGAATCTTAAATAGATGTGTGGTGGATATAGAAAAGATGTTAGACGTGAAGGATAGAGTGATAGAAAACATGAAAGCATATAGTAATGAAAATATTAGGTTTACAAAAACTGAACTGAATGAGGTAGAGAAGAAATTGAAAAGTGGAAAGGCTAGAAGTTTAGATGGAAGGGCAGCAAAAATGGTAATGAATTTAGGGTATAGGGCAAAATAAAGTTATTATCCTGTTTTAATAAGATAGCACAAAATATAATTTTTTCGAGTAGTTGGAGTAATACAGAAATAAGATTATTATTTAAAAGAAAGGGTAAGGATCATAGAAAGTTAAATAATTATAGGTCGATAGCGGTAACATCAGTTTTATATAATGTTTTATCATATGTCGTGGGGGCTAGAACAGTTGTAAAATGGATCGAAGAGAATAATGTAGAGGGGGAAATGCAAGGAGGTTTTAGATTAGATAGGCGTATAAGAGATAGTTTATTTGTAGTTACACAACTTATGGGTATGAGTAGGAATTCAGGTAGACAGTTATATATGAATTTTATAGATATACAGAAGTCATAGGATAGAGTAAACATAAATAGATTATGGGTAAGCTAAGCAACTTTGGTAATGGATGAAGCTTTAGTAGATATTATTAAGAAATTTTACTAAAATAATTTTTATACATATCAATTAGAGAATATAGAATCAATTAAAGTTAAAAATGTTGTGGGACTAAGGCAGGGATGCCCTATAACTTCTATTTTGTTTTTGTTATATTTGAGTGAAATGGAAAGAGCAAAAGAAAGATTAGGAAAAAAAAAATAGAGATTTCGTTAATAGATGGCAAAGTAGTATATACTTTGTCAGGTCTTTTTTTTTTTGCGGATATCTTTTTGTGTGCAGAAAGAAGAGAATTTATGTAAGTTATGCTGAGGACGTGCAAGGGTGGATAAAGAGATGTGGATTAAACTTAATGAAGAAAAATCAAATATAATGATGGCTAATACTGGGGAAAGAGAAGATGCATATGTTTTATGGGGGATATAAAGTTAAGTTATTTGGGACTTATCTTAAGTAATCAGAAAAATTGTTTGGATGAATGGGAGAAAAAATTGGTAAGTGAAGCAGAGAAAAGAAAGGGATCGATAAAGAAATTAACAGCGTTTTCATGTAATAAATATGATGTAGCTAGAATTTTATGAAAGGACATTGCAGTAGCAGGATTAACATATGGTAATAATGCGTTATGTGTTAGTAAAGGGGTATTATATTACTTAGAAAAAGTTCAAAGGGAAGTAGGAAGACATGCATTGGATGCAGATGTATGGATAGCAAGAGAGGCAATGCAAGGATAAATGGGATGGTCAAGTTTTTATATGAGAGATACAAAAAGTAAAATGAAAATTTTTGATAGATTGCAGTTTATGGATAATAAAATAATAGCTAAATAGTATTTAATTGGGTTATGAGTAAAGGGCAGGCAACAAAATGGGCAAGAAAGGTAATATGGTATGCAAAAGATTTGGATAAAGAATTTATATCAGTGTATTTGTACAAAAGCTGGGATGATTGTGTTAGGAGGATTGTTGAGTGTTATAATGGTAAGTAGTGGAATAGAAGAATAGATGCATTAATTAAGAATAGGGACTTGGAGAGATGGAGAACTAGTATGGAGAATAAAAAAAAGTTTATATATATATATATATGATGTATATTGCAGAGGCTTCTACTATGTGGTGATGCTGAACTGAAATCAGACCCATGTAGCTATCTGGCTTGCTATGCTGAGTTTGAAGACATTAACGTGTCTAAGAGATTCACGCTTGCAAGCTGAATAGAAACTGTTTCATAAATGCTCAGAGTTTGTGTTTAGATCTAGTTTCTTATTCCTGTCTTTCACTGACGATAGCAAATAGCTTGAAATCATGATCTGAAAGTGGAATTAAAGTTAAAGATAGTGAATACTCGCTCTGACGTTTATGTAAACAGAAAACTACGCTTGACGTATTTTTGGTAGAACGCCATTTGTTATCATAAATACAAGCGTTAGCAAGTTTTTTAACTTGTGTTTTTTTGTTTTTCATAAATGTACCTTTGAGGTCTTTCTTGCAATGATGTATATTGCAGAGGCTTCTACTATGTGGTGATGCTGAACTGAAATCAGACCCATGTAGCTATCTGGCTTGCTATGCTGAGTTTGAAGACATTAACGTGTCTAAGAGATTCAAGCTGAATAGAAACTGTTTCATAAATGCTCAGAGTTTGTGATTAGATCGTTTCTTATTCCTGTCTTTCACTGACGATAGAAAACAGCTTGAAATCATGATCTGAAAGTGGAATTAAAGTTAGAGATAGTGAATACTCGCTCTGACGTTTATGTAAACAGAAAACTAGCTTGACTGTGTTTTTGGTAGAACGCCATCTGTTATCACAAATACAAGCGTTAGCAAGTTTTTTAACTTGTGTTTTTTTTGTTTTTCATAAATGTACCTTTGAGGTCTTTCTTGCAATGATGTATATTGCAGAGGCTTCTACTATGTGGTGATGCTGAACTGAAATCAGACCCATGTAGCTATCTGGCTTGCTATGCTGAGTTTGAAGACATTAACATGTCTAAGAGATTCACGGTTGCAAGCTGAATAGAAACTGTTTCATAAATGCTCAGAGTTTGTGTTTAGATCTAGTTTCTTATTCCTGTCTTTCACTGACGATAGCAAACAGCTTGAAATCATGATCTGAAAGTGGAATTAAAGTTAGAGATAGTGAATACTCGCTCTGACGTTTATGTAAACAGAAAACTACGCTTGACGGTGTTTTTGGTAGAACGCCATCTGTTATCATAAATACAAGCGTTAGAAAGTTTAACTTGTGTTTTTTTTGTTTTTCATATATATATAAACAGAACATTAGGTGCAAGTTAATATATGATAATAGTAAGGATAGTAATTTATTGTTTAAGGCTTAACGGGATCTTTAGCAACAAGAGAATATACATGTAAATGGAAAAATATGGGTGATGTCGTCTATAAATTGTGTAAGGAAGGAATATAAAATATTAAGCATCTGTTAATTGAATGTAAATGCTTGAAAACAAAAAGGGTACATATAATGATGTTATAGAAGAATAAATATGAAAAAAGTGATTATACAGAAAGTGGATTATTAGATTTTATGCTGGGTTTGGGAAAAGGTAAAATGTATTTAAATATAAAGGTCATAGAGTTGACAAAGAATATGTTGTGGAAATGGGATGGATCAGAATATGAGAAAATTTAGACTGGGGAATGGAAGGTTAAGTGGCTAACAGGTTTCTCTGGGCATGGTTGCTGAATGATTCCTGATGCAGTTTAAGGAGAAGTCACACTACGTCACATCACATCACCTCTTACTGGCTCCGTTTTAATTTCTTTTCACCTAGTTTAGGGAACTAGAGTTCTTCACAATAATTTTTAGTTAAAATAATATTTTTACCGCTATTCTCATATATGACTTTAGTCATCACCTGATCAGAAATAAGAATAATCACATATTTTTAAAAAAAACGGAAAACTCAATGACAGCCATAGAAATTGTTAAAGTTTTTTTTTAGATATACTAATTTTAAAGGAAAATTTAGTTTAGCTCAACTTTGATGATTGATTGAGGATGACTGACTGTTGGGGAGGGGGTCTCTGAGAGCCTAAATGCTAGTTTTTATTGGAGTTGGAGCTGCATGAGGGTGCTGTCGGGATCGTTGCCAATGCTGGCCTTTTCATTCATAAGTAAAAATAATAACGTTATTCATTAGAATATAAGTGCTGAAGCTGTAAATCAAAGTTTTTCAAGAAAATTGCAGTGAAAACTAAAATGACTTATTCAATGAACCTTAAATCTACGTAAATTTATTATCAGTGAAAGGTAGAGAAGCTGGGGAGGTATGTGGATCGTTATTAGTGCTGTCTATCTCTCATATATAAAAAAGAAATAGCAACGTTATTCATTGTGATTTAAGTTCTTAAGTTATAAATTAATTTTTTTCTAGTAAACTGCAGTTGAAAGTAAAATGATTTATTTAATGAAGTTTGCTTTAAATAACAATATTATTCATGGTGAATTGGATACTTACACTATAAATCAAGGATTTTTATAAAAATTGCAGTTGAAACTGTGTGATTTGTTCAATGAAGCTTAGTTTACCTACTTTATTAATCGTGATTAGTTCAAAGACTTTATTCAGATGTTTTCTTTTGGTTTTCCTTAGTAATCCTAAATTGAAGATTCTATATTATTCATTACAAACAATATTGATATTGAACTTTTATATTTTATTAATCACCCTTAATTGGAACTTTGGAACATGTTAAACATTTATCGCCATCATGGATTATTGCAACAGATTATTATGAAAAAATAAAACCTAACATTTTGATTAATTAACACATTGTATAAATCAACAGCTGCACTGTGAAACTATGAATCAATGGATATATAGCTCATAATAAAACATGTAATAACTAAAAAGCTCTTGATGCAAAATAAATATACTTTGTAAATCAACAACTACCTAATAGATATGGCGAAGAGACAAAGAGATTGAAGATTAAAAAACACAACCTGATCAGCCTGGATAATCAAATTTAAAACTATATGTTAGAATGTTATAAATGCTAATGTAATAATGTTATTATAAAAGAAAACTAATTTTTATAAAGATAAAAAATGAAGTCAATGTAACATTTAAAAATAATTATTTATCAATGACATTTGAGTAATACTAGTCACATTACGGTCAATGAGGGAATAAAAAGATGAAAGAAAATATAAATGTAAATCGTGTATGTGGGCACAAACACAAATTTAAATATAATAAAATATAAAACTAAATAACATAACCTATATTTACCTGTTGCAACTGTAGGACTTGTAACAGTTTCTAAGAAAGATTAATATATATATACTATTGATCAAACGTTAGCAAATTCAAAGTAATATACTTTGATTAAAATGAAAAGAATGTATATATTAAACACAAATTAAATATGTATTACATTTATATTCCATTTATATATTTTGATATGAGAGTAGTGAAAAATACATCGACAAAACGAGGGTAGGAGTGTGTTTACATTTCATATTTTTCAAATAATACTAATCTAAATTTGTTAATATAATGTACATTTACCAGGGATACATGTAGCTTCTGTAATATATTTGTAAAAAATAAACAAACAATACATTGATATTAATTATTTAGGTAATATATGGCAAGTGGAAAGGACTTTGTGCTTGTAAAAATATATGTAAAGTAAATATGATTATAAAATACTGTAATTTAATTTTAAGTATTACATACTAATATCAGAAATAATCTCAATTACGCAATTGTTATAACGATGTATATGAAGATGTTGATTAAATGGCACTAATAATGTCTGTGAGGATATGTGAAAGGGACGTTTTATAATAAGATATTACCTGGAGTAACTGTAGGAGTTGTAGAAATTTCTGCAAAGATTAATGCATTCAATTAACAATTAAATAATCATAGGAAATTACTGTGGTAGAAACAAAATTCGAAAACATTTAAGAAGAAAAAAGAACAACAAATATATATTTGATAAATTGTGTTTTACGACGCCTTGCTTGTAACACTATTTTGGAGGAAAAAATAGCCAACAATGCCACCACATACAGAATGTGAGTGTGTAAAACAAATTACATAAATATAATATCAAAAGAAATATTATAATATAAAATTACCTGTGGTAAATGTAGGAGATGTAATCGTTTCTAAACAAAATAATGCACATTATGACTCATTTTAAAAATCATAGCAAAATATAAGATATATTCTTTTTATACAGATTAAAATATATGATGTATGGGTAAAAAAAGTAATAATATAAATATATCTGTGATAGTTTATATACAGAAATATTATTTATTAATGCAGTCTTGATGAATACGATATAGCTTTCCAGTCACAAAGCAATTCCCCAATTGTGAATGTGAATGACAAAATTACATTATATTTTTTATGAAAGACAGAAATTTTTTGTGATTCTTGTATTTTTATATTATAACTTGTTTTATACATAGTGAGTGAAAATGAAAGGAAGGATCACATATCTTATTTCATAGGCTGTAATTTTTTAAAAGCATCATTATGTCCTGATCATTGTCTGATATAGAAATCATTTAAATAAATATATATCATAATATTAGATATTAATAAATAATCAATATTTTATCCATGAACATTAAATGAATTATAATTGTAGTTTAAGTTATTACAAAGACTTAAGAAATTCACTTTTTGTAATGTTTTTTTTTTTTTAATTTTATTTTATTTACAAGTACATATTACAAAATTATGTGTTGATTTTTATTTATATTAATAAAAATGTATTATGGATATAAGGGTTTTAATGTTTGAAATGTATATTGTATGTTTCTGGGATGAATTTATTGCTGTATTGATTAAAGTAAATTGTAATAAATGTGAAGATGAACAATAAAGTAAAGACAACATTTTTATATAAAAGTTGTGTTTATTAACAGCTTATGAAAATATTTATATAACTTATAACAAAGACAAACCCCAATAACATTTAAAACAATTTACATATAATAAGATATAAACCTGTTATGGATTACTGACGTAATGGGATAAGCATGGTTTTAGCCAAACAATTAAAATTCAGAAAAACTTAGCAAAGAATAATAAATTTAATTATTGTAAATATAAAAAAGAAAGGAATAAGAATATACAAAGCAATAATTAAATTATATGACAATAGTTTAATAGCTAGCTACTCTATATTTATATATTGTTGGTAGGAAGGATAAATGTAATAATATTATTATTCGATGTCTGTATTTTTTTCCAAAGCAATATACATAATTATATAATTGGCTATTTAAAAATACAGTAAATGTTAAGATCACGGAATTGTGGGAAGGTTAGCCTTTCATAGTGTTAGTTGACAAAGATTACTAGAATAATCAAAAGCGCTCTTAAGTGGATAACATTTTGAATTACCTAATTACTGTATTTATAAATATTCAATCATATAATTACACACACATACGCATATATATATATCAAATACTAGTATATTTACATATTTGCAGCCATCAAATCCACCTTCTACAACTATTACATATGACCTTGCACATATGAAAAAAAATATTCTCAATATACACATTTCTTGCTGAACCAACAGTCATTGTGTACAAGTAATTCATATATACTTAGAATTATAGCTAAGTGTGATAAGATTATTTCAATAAACTTCAATCATTACATATATAAAATATTTATAAAATAATACAAATATTTTTAAAGGAATAACATTGAAAGAAATGTGAAAATAAATTGGAATCATTTATGAATGGAATTTGCGCTCTAGTGTTCAACCTACTTCTGAAGAGGCAGAAAATGGTGAGAAAATTAATCGAAAATAATGTGTGAGTTCATCACGAAAGGTCAGATATATTTAAGTATAAAAGTAAAAACCATAATCTATATTTACAAATTGTAGCATTAGAAGTTGTACTGATACCTAGAATTATTAATATACCCTATTAACTAAGTGAAAAGGATGTAAGTTAATTGAATAATGAAATATATTTGTAAATTAAGCAATAACTAAATAATTATTACATTTATATACCAATCATTTTTTAACGTATAGTCAAAAACAGAATTATATTTGACCATTGTAAAGTATACATCCACGCAATGGGTGTGCATGTATGCATTCTTAATATTATCCCAATAATAAGATTCTAAATCGGGGCATGTGATATGTTTTACCATACATATTGGTAACATTTGTTTTAAATTTAAAAAAATATGAGTTTTAATATATTTACAAAATATTAACTAAGTAGAAGGAAGTTATTTTTTGTAAACATATATGTGAAATAAATATGAAAATTAACTACTGTAATATAATTATAAGTGGTAGATATTATTATCTATTATGAAATTGTTATAAAGTAGAAAATAGAGCTGCTGATAAAATGGTTCTAATAATGTGTGCAAGGATATGTAAAATAGACTTCATAAAATAGGATATTAAACTAGAAATGTGATAACATTATAGGTAGTTATAATCTCTCCAAAAATGAGTACATCGAATAAACCATTTAAATAATCAAAGCAAAGTAAAGTTGTAAAAATATAATTTGAAAACATAAAAGAACAAAACAAGTAAAACAAACATATATACGATAAATATGAATACAACCATATTGTTTATGTCATTATTTTTGAAACATTATGTTTGAAAAATGAATATGTAAATTTTAACCTATATGAAACAACACAAGTATATATATATATAATACGTTTTAAGTAAATATAATATTTCAAAAAATCTTTACACAATAGATTTACTTGTGGTTAACTGTAGGGGTTGTAATTGTTTCTGAAGGTTTTGTTTACAAATTTTAACAGCTTTAAATTCGGAGCCAAATATATGATATGTTCTTTTTATACAGACAAAAATGTAAGAAGCATGAATATAAAAAATTATAAGTATAATTACAATATTTATATAAGTAAATAGGATTCATTAGCCCAACTTTGAAGAAAAGGACATACATTTTTACCCAAATAATAATTCCAAAAATAGGGAATGAGTATGAAAACAAAATTATTTTTTTTTGTTAATAAAGAAAAAAATCTTTCTAATTGTTGTATTTTAAAATTATAACGTGTATTATAAATAGTGGATTCAAATCATAGAGAGGATCACGTGCATTACTTCATAAGCTATCTTTTTTTAATTAAAAACATCTTTGTATCTTGATTTTGTCTAATATGGAAATCATTTACGTATAAAGTATAAAAAGTAGTTATTAATAAATAATAAATAATATTTTCAACACGTCCATTAAAAGAATTGTAATTGTTATTGCTTTTACTAAGAAAACCTAAGAAATCTATCTTTGTAAAGACAAAAGTGAATTATTTTGTATTGCAGAGATAATTTTGATTAACATTATGTAACAGTCTCTAACAACAATAACATATGAGTGCAGGTAAAAAAACAGTTAACTTATATATAACATACAAACAATAATGTATGTCTAACTTAAGTGAGGGTATCATGGCGTTGATAAAGTTTTTAACATTTAGAAAATTTTAAAAAAGAATTAGAAATCTAATTATTGTAAACATAAAACTGAAATGGGTATGCATATGTGAAATAAAAATGTAATTATATATACAACATTCAAATCAATATTATTTATTGATTTATTGTTGGTAGAAAATTATGGAAGTTAATGTCAAAAAATATCTCAAAATAAAAAAAATGATTATTTTATAAAATAATCTACATAATTTAATAAAATGAATTCCACAAGAGTTTGCAAATAATTTTATGTATAAAACAATATTTATTACTTTACTAATCCAGACTTTCGACAATGTTTATCTTTGTCAAAGCATGACTAAATTAAATATTAGCAAATACGTAATATTCCGACAAGAAGATAACCACAATTAAACTCGTTTGTAATTATCATAGATTTGCATATTAGCATGTGTAAATTTACCTAGCAGTTGGCTATATCATAGGATTAAATGCCAACTGTTTGCTAAGAGGAATGAGAATGGCTCTTCTTACAATTAATTATGCGCAATGTTTTTTTTTTTGTTATTTTTCATTTTCTATTATTATTATTATTATTATTATTATTATTCTCTAGACTGATAATTTAGCATAATCTGGTTTAATTAAACGAATGACTATAATTTTTCTAATAGATTATAAATACTGAGCTATAAGCTGCTATTAGCTATGTTATATAAATAAGCAGGCCGGAAAAATTCAAATTTAAATTTACATGTTTTCCTATAACATCTAACATTGCAGAACTTGCAATGCAAGGATTTATCAATTGAGCTTTATCATCATCATTAATTTTATCTTTATTTACGAATATGTGCATGTGGAAAGGCGAATGTATTGGCTAACATTGACTTTAGTCATGCTTTGACCAAAATACTTTATATGGAAATCCTTGCTTATGGATTTAATTAATATTCTTTAGTAATAAAATATTATCTGGCAATAGTTGATAATAATCTACAGAATCTTATGGAATTCATTTTATTGCTTATTATCTATGGTAAATATATTAAAATATTTACAAATACTGTCATATTTATTTAGATCTGCAACTGATAGAGATTGACACATTAAATCATTTCATTTATATTAAAATATAAATGAAGTCAATGTGACATCTAAATAAGAATTATTTATCTACGACATTTATATACTTCTAGTCACATTATTATGGGCCAGTAGAGAGATAATGGAAAATATAAACGAAAATCGTGTATATGTGCAAAAATACAAATTTAAATATAATAACATATAAAACTAAATAATAGAATCCATATTTACCTGTTCTAACTGTAGGGGTTGTAACAGTTTCTACTAAAGATTAATATATAGAATTAAATATTGATCAAACATTAGCAAATTCTAAGTAATCTATTTTGATGAAAATGAAAGAAATGCACAAATTAAAAACAAATTAAATATGTAATACATTTATATTCCAACTATAAATATTTTTTCACATGGTGTCAAAACAATATTTATATGAGAGTAGTGAAAATTAAATCGACAAAATGAAGATATGTATGTTTACATTTATATTTTTCAAATGATAGTAAACTAAAGTTGTTAATATAATGTACATTAACCAGTGACAAATTTAGTCTCTGTAATATATTTCCAAAAAATAAAATAAAAAAACAAAAAACAAATACATTGATATTAATTTTTAGGTAATATTAGCTAAGTAGAATAAACTTTGTGTTTGTAAAAATATATGTACAATAAATATGATTACTGTATAAAGTATTGAAATATGACTTTAAGTATTACATATTAATATCAGAAATAATCTGAATTATGCAATTGATGTAAAGAGGTATATAAAGATGTTGATTAAATGGTTCTAGTATTGTCTATGAGGATATGTGAAAGGGACTTTATATAATAAGATATTAAACTACTAATGTAATTTAAATTTACCTGTAGTAACAGTAGGAGTTGTAGTAATTTCTATAAAAAATAATTCATTGCATTAATCATTAAATAATCATGGCAAATTATTGTGGTAGAAACGGAATTCGAAAACATGTAAGAAGAAAAAGGAATAACAAATATATTAATGATAAATTGTGTTTTATGGTACATTGCTTGTGACACTATTTTGGAGGAAAAAAATTAACCAACAATGCTTCCACATACATAACGTGAGTTGGTAAAACAAATTACATAAATATAATATCCAAACAAACATTTTAATATAAAATTACCTGTGGTAAATGTAGGAGATGTAATAGTTTCTAAAAAAATAATGCACATTATGCCTCATTTTAAAAATCATAATAAAACATAAGATATATTCTTTTTAGACAGATTAAAATAAATGAAATATGGGTAAAAAAGCAGTAATATAAATATATATTTACGATAAGTATATATACAGAAATGTTATATATTAACGCAGTCTTGATGAATAGTTTATAGCTTTGTATGCACAAAGCAATTCCCCATAATGTGAATGTGAATTACAAAATTACATTATATTATTTAATGAAGAAAAAAAAATATTTTTTTTGTGATTCTTATATCAATGGAAGGATCACATATATTGTTCATACGCTGTATTTTTATATTATGACTGGTTTTATAAATAGTTACTGATAATCAAAGTAAGTCTCACATATATTGTTTCATAGGCGGCTGTTTTTTTAAAGCATCCTTATACCCTGATTTTTGTCTGATATGGAAATCGTTTAAATAAATATGTATAATAATATTAGTTATTAATAAATAAACAATATTTTAACCATGAACTTTAAAATAATTATAATTGTAATTTAAGCTATTAAAAATTATGAAGTCCACTTTTTGTAGTGATTAAAGTAAATTATAATAAATGTGAAGATGAATAATACGGTACAGACAAAATTGGTATATAAAAACAATGTTTATTAACATCATGTCAAATAATTTACAAAACTTATAACATAATACATTGTACATGCTTAAACCTGTATTTACATATGTAATATATGCGGAGTTCGAAGTCTGACTTTTACACGACCCAACACCCTCAGTGCCATCTCATATTGCTGACCCACCTGATCACACACATGTTGAAAAGATGAATAATCTTCGAATCCCGCATATAATACATATATAAATGCAGGTTTAAGCCTGTACAATGTGTTAATTTATATAAATAGTGTGTAAAAGGTCTCCCATCCCTAGCATATGTATGTATAAATGGATTATTCTCCTGCACATGAGGGGTCAGAATGACTAATATGTCAACATGGGTAGGATGAAAACCTTGACACTAACAAGGGATTTGAACGTTCCATCATCAGATTTTCAATGAAATGGAAGGCTAAAGAGTTGTGAGTTGGAATAGTTTGAAGCCTGTCCATTAAAGTATAAAGATTGGCTATCTTAATATAAATCTGAGTACTGATTATATATATATATATATATATATATATGAGAATAGTTATCTAGACCAACTGATGTTTGATAATTTAGCATGAAATACATATATTGGTGATTATTTATCTTTTCAACATGTGTGTCATCATGTAGATCAGCAATATGAGATGGCACTGAGAGTGGTGGGTCGTGTGGAAGTCTGAGTTAAAACTTATAACAAAAACAAACCACAAATAACATTTGAGTGTATGTAAAACAATTTACATATAATAAGATATAAACAAAGTATTTATTACTGACTTAATGAGTTAATCATGTTTCTGCCAAAGGGTTAAAATTTAGAAAATCTTAGCAAAGAATAAAGAATTAAATAATTGTAAATATAAAGAAGAAAAAAATAAAAATAAACAAACCAATAATTAAATTATATGACAATATTTAAATAAATCAACTATATTTATATATTATTGGTAGGTAGATTATTGACGTTGATGTCAAAAACAATCCCAAATTAAAGATTGTGAAATTTGTCAAACAATATATATATATATATATATATTGTTTGACAAATTGCACATATGTATTATATATATATATATATATATATATATATATAATACATACTTGCAGCCATCCAATATTTCTTCTAATACTATTACATATCACCACACACATGTGAAAAATATAAATTATCTTCAAAATTCTTATTTTGTGCTGAACCAGAATTCATTGTGTGTAAATAATGTAATACATATTTAGAAAGGTAATTAAAGTTAATATGAATATTTTGATAAGCTTTCCTATTTTCATCTGCTAACTCCTGCAACATTTCCTGCAGCTATGAAGCATTATTTGCAAAAACAACTACATCATGTGCAAAATCTAAATGACTTAAATAATCTCCATTTACTGTCACTCCTTTAGATTTCCATTTTAATCCACAAAATATTTATTGCAGCACTGCTGTAAAATATTTGGAGATATGGAGTCACCCTGTCTGACACTCTTCTCAATGCTGGTCTTCCTAGTTATTAATAAATAATAAAAAAATATTTTCAATACTTTTATTAATAGAATTATAATTGTTGGTGCGTCCAGTAAGAAAACATAAGATATCTATTTTTTTGTAATGACAAAAGTGATGTATTTTGCATTGTAGAGATAATGTTGATTAATATCATGTAAAAGCGAAATTTGTAAGATTCATAACGATGTTGAACCGCAATAACTTATGATTGCTTGAAAAATCAATTAACGTACAATAAGATATTAAACAATAATGTATTATGGCGTTGACACAGTATTTATTATTTAGAAAATTTTAGAAAAGAATTAAAAATCTAATTATTGTAAATATAAAGGTGAAATAATTATGTATATGTAAAGCAAAAATTTTATTATATATACTATCTTGAAATCAATATTGTCTATTTATTTATTGTTGGTCGAAGATTATGGATGTTGATATCTAAAACATTCCCAATAAAAGAAATGTTTATTTTATAAATAATCTTCATATATATAATAAAATGTATTCCACAACCGTTTGTTGATAATTTTTCGTATAAAACAATATTTATTACTCTACTAATACAGGTATTCGATAAGTGCATCTTTGCCAAAGCATGACGAAATAAATATTAGCAAATACATTATAATTTCTACATGAAAATGACCATAACTTAAACAAGTTGGTAATTATCTTAGATTTCCATATTTGAATGCCATACGATTAAATACTCACTGTTTCCTAAGATAAATGATATTTGTTTGATTTTTTTTTTTCATTTTTGTTATTATTCGCTAAACTATTAATTTTAGCATAATCAGGTTTAAAGCAATGCCAATAGTTTTTCTCATGGCCTACAAATACTGAACTGTAAGCTACTTTTAGCTCTGTTATATAAATGAGCAGGCTGGACGACTTTCCATTTTAAGTTTACTCGCATTCCTATGATATCTGAGATTGTAGAACTTGAAATACAAGGCATATATCAATTGAGCTTTATCATCATCATTAATTTTATCTTTATTTAGGTATATATGCATGTAAAAATATGAATGTATTTGTTAATATTGATTTTAGTCATGCTTTGACATAGGTATACTATATCGAAATTTTTTCTTAGCGTTTTAATTAATATTCTTTAATTAAAAAATCTATTACCTGACAATAGTTTATAATTGTCTAGAGAATATTATGGAATTACTTTTATTGTATAATATCTAATGTAAATATATTGAAATATTTACAATGAAAGTAATATTTATTTAGCCCTGCAATAAAGAAGGTTGTAATAATTTTGATAAAGATTAACACCTTGAATCACTCTATTTATTTATAAAATAAAACTACTGTTTTATAAAGATAAAAATAAAGTGAATGTGACATTTAAATAAAAATTATTTATCAATGACATTTGAATTCTACTAGTTTCATTTTAATTGAAAATGTAATTGAACATCTTGTACGCATGGACACGCCCAAATTTAATTATAATAAAATATAAAAGTAAATAACATAATCCATATGTACCTTTTGTAACTGTAGGTTTAGTAACAGTTTCTATGGACAATTGATATATAGCATTAAATAGTGGTCAAACGTTAGAAATTTCGAAATATTCAAATTAAGCACCAACTAAATATGTATTATATTTATATTCCATTTATATATTTTTTCATATGTTGTCAAAACAATTCTTATATGAGAGTAGTGAAAAATAAATCAACAAAATGAGGATGCGTGTTTACATTTATATATTTCAAATAATAGTAAAGTATTTTTTTAAATATAATGTACATTTACCTGTGACAGTTGTAACTGCTATAAGATGTTTGCAAAAAATAAATAAATAAATAAATAAATTGATATTAATTACTTAGGTAATATTAGCTAAGAAATAAATTTTTATTTGTAAAAATATATGCAAAATATATATGATTATAAATACTGTAGTATAACTTTAAGGACTACATACTAATATCAGAAATAATCTAAATTATGCGATTTGTAATGATGTATATAAAATTGTTGATTAAATGGTTCTAGAAACATCTGTGAGTAAATGTGAAAGATTATTTATACAATAAGATATTAAACTACTAGTGTAATTTAAATTTACCTGGAATAACAACAGTAGGAGTTGTAGTAATTTCTGCAAAGATGAAAGCATTGAATTAACTATTACATAGTCATGGGAAATTACTGTTGTAGAAACACAATTCGAAAACATGTAAGAACAAAAACGAACAACAAATATAATGTGTTTCATGGAACATCGCTTGTGACACGATTTTGGAGAGAAAAATTTTTAACCAACAATTCCATCACTTACAGAATGTGAGTGTGTAAGCAAATTACATAAATATAATATCAAAACGAATATTATAATATAAAATTACATATGGAAAATGTAGAGGATGTAATGTTTTTTTTTAAAAAAAAACAAAAACAACATAATGCATAGTATGACTCATTTTTAAGATTTTAGCAAAATATAAAATCAATTCTTTTTATACAGATTAAAATACATGAAGTATTGTAAATTTATTTAATGCACATTTATTACATAAGTAATATTTATTAAGGCTGTAAACCTCAAGAATATGCACGTGAAAATGCGAAGGTAAGGACCTCTACAGGTCTTAACCACAAGCTTACATTTTGGAAGTATTGGTAAAATAAGCAATTTTATAAATATATTTTCAATAGGTATTTACAAACATATTATTTATTAATGCAGCCTTGATGAATGGGAATAGTTTGTATGCAGAAAACAATTTCCCATATTGTTATTGTAAATGACAAAATTACATTATAATTTTTTAATGAAGAAGGAAAGTAAATTTTTGTGATTCTTGTATTTTTATATTATAACTTGTTTTATAAATAGTGAATAAAATCCTAGGTAATAACATTTTCTTATTCTCATTTCTAAAGTAGCCATCGCATTAGTTGAAGCCTTCGAGTGTCAAGTAATATGAACTCTATAGCCTACATAGACAAACTATTAATGGGTGTGTTTTTAAATGTCAAATATTATTTTATGCTTTGTTATATGATATTATAGTGTGTGAAGTAAGAATGTGTGTGATCATTATATAAAAAATACCAGTGTTATGTTAATTGAGATTTAAAAAAGTATTTAAAAATTAGTATAATAAATATTAATTAAAATATATTGTAATGGTCAGATTTGTACATTTGCTCAACAGATTGAGAGTCCAAGTCAGAGAACCAAAAGCTGACCAAGTCGGGATAGTAATACCCTACGTCTGATCATACCTTAAATCTCTCACTCGTGCTTCCAAGTCAACCCATCGCGAATGACATGCCTGAGGTTACACTCGATATCTCTTTAATCACGTTCCAGCAATAGCAAAGCAGTAAAACATGAGACATTCCCCCCTGTTACATATTCTATTATAAAACTTAACTAGTGATTCATAAGATAAAGAACAAGTAATGAGACTGAGACAAATTTATATTTCATAAATTTAATATAACATTTAATAAATACTAAAGCATAGTAAGTGGTGTATAGCTAGCTCACACGCAGGTGAGTGAATACTAGGGTTATAAAATAATAATACAAAGAAATGAGTGGATTCTCAGGGTTATGAAATAATATTACAAAGCAATGAGTGGGTTATCAAGGTTATACAATAATATCTCAAAGCAATGAGTGGATGCTCAGGGTTATCAAATAATAATACAAAGCAATGAGTGGATTCTCAGGATTATCAAATAATATTACAAAGCAATGAGTGGGTTATCGTGGTTATACAATAATATCTCAAAGCAATGAGTGGATGCTCAGGGTTCTCAAATAATAATACAAAGCAATGAGTGGATTCTCAGGGTTATCAAATAATATTACAAAGCAATGAGTGGGTTATCATGGTTATACAATAATATCTCAAATCAATGAGTGGATGCTCAGAGTTATAAAATAATATTACAAAGCATGACTTTTTAATAAGCTTATGTCATCTTTCATGTTCTAATTCATGCTATGTTTTATATTTGAAATCGATTATAGTTAGCTAGAGTGATCGATTTATTGATGAATGATAGAGATTATATTAAGTTTATATCATTGTTACTAAGTTTGAGTTTATATTATAATTACTAAGTTTAAGATTATATTATAAATATATTCAAAATCATATTATAGGGACATTTGCGTGATATATAATTGTTATACGGATAAACACATTAAATCAGACTCTAGTTCGGATCAAAACTGAAGTTACTTTCTAGGGAAGTTGAACTGAGACGTGATGGCAGTGGAACGTTAGATTCTAGTGCGTTAGAAACTAGAGTATCAGATAAGTGCGACTCGAATGCATTCTTAATTGGGTTTATTACCTAGTAAACGGTTCCCTAACCGATCTGCTTGCTATAATGGAAGAGGCCTTTTAATTAAGTGAACAGAAGAATGGCTTATGAGCCTTTTGGAAACGCTTTGGTTCCGTTAAGTACGAATAACTGTCACATTTGCCTAAACTTTCGAGGCGTGACTTGATGAAATACGAAGAAATGTCGCAGTGGCCTAAACTTTCGAGGTGTGACTGGACGTTGAACAATCTTGAGATGGGCCATTATATACATAGCAAGTAGATGTGCATATTTATGCAAATTAGCAATACATTCGCAACGCTAAATTAATATTTTATAAATTAATTACGCCAAAATCTTAGTTTCTTCAGTGCTACTACCACTGGTCAGTTCATAAATGAGCTTATTAAATTATATGATAAAGGAGATAATGAGAATCTGATTTAAGGTTTCTCTGCATAGCTATTTATTCTCTAATTAAATGAACTTAAGATTTTTTAGAACTGAGAACATTAGTTATATGTAGTATAACCGCATCTAATATCACTGATTTTTAAATAAGAAAATATGAGTTCTAAACTAGCTCACGCAAATTATTGATTTTTAAATAAATTACACATCTTAAATAATTCGTCAAAATAGACCTTACTAATAATGAAAAATGGGTTTTAACTAACGAATGCAAATCTATATTTTAAATAGCTTGCGTGAAATATACTTTTTCAAATAACTGACAAAATACATATTTTAAATCACTTATGCAAATATAATTCTTAAATAACTTGGGCAAACTCTGCGTTTTAAATAGCATACGCAATATAAACGTTTTAACTAACTTTAGCAAACATTTTCATTCTAGATAACTTGAGAAAAAGATGTGTTTTAAATGATAGACGCAAATATACATTAATAAATAACTTTAGCAAAAGATTTTAAATAACTTGTTCGGGCATTATAAATACCGATTCACTCTAGCACAAAATATTAGTTTTATTTCAGAAAGGAGTTTTGGCTATATTCTTTATATCGCAATACTCTGATATGATAAAAGAGATTACTCACTCCCCTCCCCCGATAATTTATTAACACACAAGACTCCGTTCTGATAAAAACACAGCATAAATCAATAAACATGAACTTAAAACTATAGATAGATGACAGAAGAATAAATTGCATAAACAATCAATAAGATTTATAATTTAGAAATGAATTTCTTGTATGGTTTTATAGAAACTAGATGTTTAGGATTATTTAAAATTATTAATGATCAACGACTACTTAAAATTATTAATGATCAAGCAAGAATTTGGAGTGTTCTAAGATTTAAACAAATTTAAGATAAACATTTTAAGATAAATATTTTAAATGAACATTTAGAAAATATAACTAATTATGTGATTTAGTTAACTAGCTTTCAGTTAGTATACGTTTTAGTTTTAATATTTGTCAGAAATGATTTACCGGAAAGTCTCTTTTAAGGCATTGTTTCCATGTGCTTCTCACTATATTCAGTCAGGCTGGGCTTCTCTTAGGTTTTAGTCTGGATGTAGCTTCGCAAATTTATCCCGGTGGCAGCTTTCCCCATTGCTCTGGTCAGGAACTCTCTGGTCTCTCAGGTACAGCTTCTTTCTTACAGTGATGGGCATGGTGGAGGTTTTCTCACATCGGTAGCCGCTCGTGGAAGAGCAAACGGCTGTCTCTTTGTCTTCTAGCCAACGGTTATCTTTGGAGCAGCTTGAATGGTAGTTTTTTTTTTTTTTTAAGATTTAGATTTCTAAACAGCAGGAACAGTTTTCTTACTTAGCTTCAGCTCTGGCCTTTGGAAATAATTTCGTCAGCAATCACAATGTTCACAGCAACAGCAAAAATTAAGATGGATGATGATGAATGGATGGAAGAGGATCTTGGTGGCTATTTGGGCCCCTTTTTATGCTATATTTTTGACAGTAGTAACCTCCTACTTTAAGTCATGCCACATCACAAGATGACTAGTTCAAACTAGCCTTTAACCAAATATCCAGTTAGTAATAATATTAAGTATATCTAAATCTAGACTTGGTAAGACTCTTGTTTTAATTGACGTCATGGTTAAAATATATATTTTCAAGAGAATGGTCACAAGCAATTTGTAAAGATTTTTGTATAGATTTATGCCTGACGGAATATTATAATTGGTCTTGGTTATAATTTTTAAATAGGTCAAATTTTAGCCAATGATTTATTTTTAGAACGAAGTGTTAAAACTGACAAAACTTTCTGCTTGTAATTTTAAGCAAACAAAAGAATTGAAAACTTGGAAGTTATTTAAAATAAATACTGACTTAAATAATTATTGAGAAAGAATATTGAAAACTAAGTAATATTATAAATTTAACTTATTATGCTGCTATATAGATAAATTTTAATTATACAGTTTTGTTTATTTCAGTTTTAACAAATCTAATGGAATATGCTCGTATATAAATATTTGAGACTATAATTTTATAATTATAATTTTTAAGGACGATTATATACGCACATACTCGCAATATTATAAGGACAAAGGGTAGTCCAGTATTTACCTTGCTATGACGTCATTAGCCTGAAGACATACTACTCTAACCACCCGATTTTTAAGATAACGTCACCTAGCGATTTGCGGACAAATGTAATCGCTAAAATTTTTCGGCATATCACGTGGTGACGTTACGTCAAAGATCGCTAGATTAGAATAGGATGCCCTCAGGGTAATGTCATCATAGAAACGAAGAGCAGGGGGGAGGCACGTGGTACAGGGTCATGAGGTCAAAACAGAGAAAAAGACACGTGGTTCAGAATAATGCTGGCGGAGTCCATCCTGAAAAAAAATGGTAAAATTAATAAATAGGACACAAAATAGAGTGATATGCAGCAAAAAAGATTAAAAATAATATATCCATCATGAATAATTAACTAAAATTGGACGCAAAATATGAAAATGTAAGATAAATATCACTACAAAATTAATAAGTAAAAACTGCGAGTTCACAAATCCTGAAAAAAAAAATTAATAAATAGGACACAAAATAGTGATATGCAGCAAAAAAAGATTAAAAATAATATATACATCATGAATAATTAACTAAAATTGGATGTAAAATATGAAAATGTAAGATAAATATCACTACAAAATTAATAAGTAAAAACTGCGAGTCCACAAATCCTGAAAAAAAAAATTAATAAATAGGACACAAAATAGTGATATGCGGCAAAAAAAGATTAAAAATAATATATACATCATGAATAATTTAAGTCATCTTAAAAGTACTATATAAATTTTAAAAAACTTATCATAAAGTGAAAACTGCGAATCTACAAATAACTGCGAGTCTACAAATATTAATTTTCTTTTTTAAAAAACGTATAAAGTGCGAGTCCTGAATTAATAATTCTGCAAGTATTCAAATAATAATTTTGTCGTCTTAAAAAAACCTATCATAAAGTGAAAACTGCAAGTCTACAAATATAATTTTCTTTTTTAAAAAACGTATCTTAAGTGCGAGTCCTGAAGTAATAATTCTGCAAGTATTCAAATAATTTTGTCTTTTTAAAAAAAAACACACCATAAAGTGAAAACTGTGAGTCCACAAATCATAATTAATCATAATTCAGTCATCTTATAAGTACTATATAAATGTATGAATTTTTTTTTAGTGGAAATAACTACGAATAAAAACTACTGTAATTTATAAGAAAATAAAAGATGAATATCACAACAAAATGCTTACTTACCCAAATAATGATTACTGCGGTGGACTGAATTGGCTTATACGTTGTAGAATTGCACCAAAATGACCATCTTTGTAGGTACGCCTCCACATAAACTCTGTCAAATAGGAGTCTAAGTGTTGACATGCTGTTCCTCTGTGCTTCTTATTCCTCCAATTTGACTAAACCCCACAACCTTTCATTATTTTGTGTGTGAACGCCAGTTGTGGGGTCTACAAAATTATACGTGTGGTTAACTCGATGGTGCTCATATCCAGCCAGCTCCAATTCTTCTGTTTTATATCCTTTCCAGCAATTGCTATAAATAGTAGTGCCTTGGTGCACATTCTCCAAAATGGCTTGCATGAGACTGGACACACTTCTATCTGCAACGGCTATTATAAAACATTCATCTGTTTCTCTGCAGATACCGCCAAATACCCATTGCTATGGAAGTACTCTGCCGGCATTGTTCTTACGTTTGGAGAATAGAGTTTCGTCTATTTTCACAATTGTGTTAGGGCCTTCGATTATCCGCCTTTCATTATGTAACAGCTTCCATGCACATACTTCGCAGAAATAGTTGTTCCAGTCAATCACAGTTTTGTCTGCCATTTCTAACTGGTCAGCACAAAATAGGATCGACGTTAATTCTCTGGACCAACAATATATAAAACAGAGAGCCGTTATGAAGGATATTCTGGAGCCTTCAAACCACATGCCTTTTCTTATGGGAGTTTTTTTCAGACAATCTTTCAAATTGCACTGCCACTGTTTTTCAGTACCATGGATGTACTTCTTCATCTCATGGCCATTTTCGCACAATTTCATGCGGTGTAAAACTCCTTCTTGTTGGAAGAAAGTTATTGCCTCTTCTTCACATTTTGGGAGATCCCACAACTTCAAATCTCTTGTTTCAATATTAGCCATTTTGATGTCTAAAAATGGAAAATCCGGAAAATTAATAAAATATAAAATACATCCACTTAATATCATAGAAGAAATAACATGTAAATTACTTACAATTGTTGACAAAGTAATGATTTCTTTTAAAAAAATGGTAAAAAAATTGCTGAACTATTAAAACACTGAAAATAAAATCACTGAAAAAAATGCTGCTGCACTGAAAAAAATGATGCAACAAATAGGAAGAAATCCACTTTTAAATCTCGCAGGTCGAAAAAATCTCATGGATGAAAAAATCAAATATCTCGAATTAGTCATATCAGCGTCTTCATTGCCATGACAATGTTCATGTGTTCTTCCGATGACGCAAAGATCGGATAATTACAGCTGTATGCCTTCAGGCTTATGATGTCATAGCAAGGTAACAAAAAATCAAATCTCTAGAATTAGTCATGTCAGTCTCTTCGTTGCCATGACAACGTTCATGTGTTCTTCCGATGATGCAAATATCGGATAATTACAGTTGTGTGCCTTCAGGCTAATTACGTCATAGCAAAGTAAATACTGGATTACCGGACAAAGTTTTTAAAATTTAAGAAATACACGCCATCTGAGTACAACAAATATATACTATTATCAAAGATAATAGGTGAAACAGGTGTAATCGTTTCAATATTGTATTTTAAACAGAAAGCTTAATTTGATAGTCAATTCTTTTGCCACTAAGTGAAAGAATATTTTGTTATTGATTACAAGTAGCTGAGCTAGTCATGGGTGTAACTTGGGCATTGAATTAGTGGCCATTGTTTAAAGCACATTATTTATCCTCTGGGTAAGTAACTGGCCTCTGTGTTTCTATAAAACAAAAAAGTGCTTTGAATGTGGTGTTGAATTCAACGGTCGAAAAGAAGTTCTGTCCTGGAAATGTAACACTAGGTATATATATTATAGCTATAATTTGGACATACATACTGTCCGAGTATGTTTTTCTCTGCCTAAGAGGCCGCTATGTAAACAGCATTTAACATATATGGTACAATAAGCATTCCCAACATTGGGCTGAATCTAAGAAACAACAGTAACTAAATGTTTTGTTACTGTTTGAAAATAAAAATTTTAAAGAAAAGCTAAATTACTTATTTTACAGTGGTTTAATTTTAAAAAAAAAAGAATTGTCGGAAACTTTCTTCTTCAAATGAAAAGAGATTTTGCAATTTACATTGTTTAAAATAAATCATTCTGTTAAATCAGAGACAGTTGGATATTTTGGGTGGAGTTAAGGTGTTATGAATGGGTAGAGAAAAGGACAATGGGATGGAGTCAGTTGTATGTTCCATTTAAGAAAAATAAATAAACAATAGTCTTTAAATTTAGTTTAACATAAGCGCTAGTTTAGTAGAAAAAAAAAGAAATTTAAATTTTCAAAAAGGAGTCGAAATAAAGCCCGAAATATTTCAAAAATCTCCAGTTGATAGACAAAGAGAAAGAATAAATATATGAGATACAGATAATGTTGAAAATGATGTCGAATATGATGGAAGAGATGCATTATGAATTCAAGCAAAGTCAGTGAGAGAGGCAAGAATTCAGGCAAAGTCAACAAGAGCTCAAAGCAGAATTGAGGGAAGAAATGCATCAAGAATTCAGGCAAAGTCAATAAGAATGTAAAGCAGAACTTAAAGAAGAAATTAATCAGGTCAAAGAAAAAATTAAGAAACTCAGAGCAGAAATAAGAGAAATGTGATGTGAAATTATAGGAAAGGTAGAGAAGAGCCAAGAAATTATAGAGTTAGATTTTATTAAAGAAAATCAGGAATTTGAAAATGAAGTCAAGGTAGTAAGAGATGTAAGTGAAAGGAAGGATAAATTAGAAAATGTAATAGAACAAGATAGCATTAAGTATAGTGATATGGAAGTAAAAATAATAGATAGAGAATAACGTAAATGAGTTTTCAGAAGAAAATAAAAAGGTTAAAGTAAAAATTTGTGTTAATTTTAAATGGAGATTTAAAACAAACAAAAAAGTGGAGGAAAAAATATTCATGGTTAGAAAAAATATCGAGGTCTGCAAAGCTTAAAGGTTTTCTAATTTATAAAGCAGAAAATAGAGCAGAACGGGAAAGATATAAAGCAACAAATTTTAATCAAGGGTTAGACATGAGGATATGGAGTATAATTTATGTTAGTGAATTAGTAGAAAGAAAGAAGGAACTGCCTGACATAGTTTAAACATTAGTAAGCAGGCGGAATAGTAAAGGAAAGAAACAAAGAACTGGAAATCGACAATGAGCACAAATATGATTATTCTAATGTAAATAAATCTGAAAAATTTAAAACTGAAACTTCTATTTACAACTAAAATAATAAATTTGAAAATAAATAAATAATAATAAATGAAATGTTTGAAAGTAATAATAATAATGGAGGCTTTGTAAAATAAAAATTTTTTCTGTCACGCACATAGTAATTAAGAAAAGTGTTTGTAAATAAATAGGCCAAATTAATGATTTAAAAGTGATGTTTGTAGGATTAAATAAATGAATAAAATAATGGAAATACATAGAATAAAATCAAGTTAAGCAAATAAGTGTAAAATATCTGTAGTAAAATAATAAAGAATGAATTGTAATAAACTAATAGATTTTTTTTGAATACACACAAGTTAATAAAAAGAAAAATAAATGGTTTAAAAAATAAATAAATAAGTAAAATAATGTTCATAATGGTTTTAAATAATATTGTAAGATAATATAAATAAATGGTTTAAGATAAGGTTCAGGGGAATTTAAAAATAATAGGATAAGGTTATGAATATAAATAAAAGTCAATCTAAGTTATATTAGGAATGTATAAAGGTTTGAAATTAAATGGAATGAGGGTAGTATTGAAATAAGTTTTAGATAAGGATAAGTTAAAGCTGTTGACTGAATAAAATTTAGCAACCATAATGGACTTATCAAGGATCATTCCTCTTGTAAAATGCACACTGGGAACAACCAGAGTAAGACACAAGTCACTTCTTTAAAGGAGAATCCCCACATCTCATACCTCATTTCCAAAGCATAAGTCGGATTGGAAAGTTGATGAATCCTGCCATCTGCAACAACATTTTCTTTGTCAAAGTTCAGTCAAGAGAACTGACAAACAGAGCTTCATTTTTCATACATGTAAGTCATTATAAGCCAGCGAATATGCATCTGCCTCATTTACAAAAGATCCTTGCATCACAGAAAAGTGCTGTCTTCGTGGTCGTTATCCAGGACTAAGATCATTGTAAGCAATGTTGCCAGCATAAAAAGAAGCAAAGTATAATGGAAGATTGCCCTTAGCATGTAAAGTGTCAGATATTAGAAAATAAACTTAAAAAAATAAAAAAATAATTTAAGATTTTATAAAAAATTAAAGTTCTCAGAAACAAAATGGTAAAATATGACACATTTTACTCTCAAACAGAGGGCAGTGTAATGTACCAATATCATGGTTAGTTCATATAATAATTTTGTCTAAAATTATTGAAATAAAAATCTTTTGTTAAAAGAAAATAGTATGTAAAAGTTTAAGAGTTTTTTTATTGCAGTTTGTTTTCGAAAAATGTAAAACTAAAAGTCAAAGATTTTTTTTAAAAATAAGTTACAATTAATTAATTAAGAGAAGGGAAAGGGTTTGCTTTATAAACATCCAACTAAAAGTTTTATAAAAGAAGTAAAGAGTTTTTTTTTTATTATTATTAGTTGAAATATAACTTAAAGTTTAAAAATGTAAATCTCTTTTTATTTAAGTTAAAGAAAAAAGGGTCATATTAAAAACTAAATGGTGAATTGATCTTAAATTATATATGTGCGTAAATGATGAATTAATATGAGTTTGTTAGTAAAATATATATGTGTAATTGTAAATATAATAAATATATGCATAGTAAATATTGAAAAAAATAATATAGAAAATTACCATAAAAAAAACACAATGATGGCTATTAAATTAAACAAAAAACAACAACACTTCATTTGCAATGGCTGCTAATTAACATCTCCAACAGGATTAAAAGCTTATCTCAATGAATGCAATTAAAAACAAGGAAGGAATTTTGACCAGATATTGCTGGCAGACATCAAAATGACAACAGGCCTTAAGTATAAATAGTCCAGTTTTTTATTGGACAGACAGTTGAGATTACAATTTAGATTGCACAGTTGAGATTGAGCAGTTGAAATTAAATCAGTCAATCAATCAGTGTATCCAGAATCAAAATGCAGTGCTAATTGGTGTCGGAATTATACAACTGTCTCTAGCCTGAGTCCAGTGAAAATCCAAATTTCCCAGAAATGGATAATGCTTGCATAACAACTTGAAATCTGCCATCAATATTTAACTGTCTCCAAAAATAGTGCCAAAGAATAATAAAACTCAAGAAAATGTCCCAACTGGCTGGAAATATTCTCACTAGAAGCAGCAACCAGGAAAAAAACAAAGTCCTCTATAAAAATAAATTTCACAGCAAACAACAAGAAGTCCACGTTCCAAAATCCTAGGTAATAACATGTTCTTATCACTCAGCACATTAGGTAATATGAACTCTATAGTATACATAGACAAACTATTAATGTGCATGTTTTTACATTTCAATATTATTTTATGCTTTGTTATATGATATTATAGTGTGTGAAGTAAGAATATGTGTGATCATTATATAAAAAATACCAATTGTGTGTAGAGAGAGACATGACCTCAAAAAAAAAATCAAAGAGGCTTTATTCATCTCACGAGACAATGATGCCATAAACAGGAAGGGCACATGCTTTGCTTTCAAAAAAATGGAATTAGCATATTTACATATCATTAAATGTATTAGAAAGCTATGATTATGAAGGCAAGATCCTTTGAAAGCGCTCAGCTAGTTTATTATTTTTAGTTAGCTATTTTGTATTAATAGATTTTGTTGAACAGTTGCGCCACACACGCACTCATTCTTGAAAACTATTTCAAAATTAGTATAATAAATGTTAATTAAAATAAATGGTCATTTAAACTGAAAGCTTAATTTGTCGATCAATTCTTTTGCCACTAAGTGAAAGAATATTTTGTTATTGATTACAAGTAGCTGAGCTAGGCATGGGTGTAACTTGAGCATTGAATTAGTGGCCATTGTTTAATGTGCATTATTTATCCTCTGGGTAAGTAACTGGCCCCCATGTTTCTACAAAACAAAAAAGTGCTTTGAATGTGGTGTTGAATTCAACGGTCGAAAAGAAGTTATGTCCTGGAAATGTAACACTAGGTATATATATTATAGCTATCATTTGGACATACATACTCTTGAAGTATATTCTTCTCTGCCTAAGAGGCCAGTATGTAAACAAAATTTAACATATAGAGTACTTATATATATATATATATATATATATATATATATATATATATATTTTATATATATATATATATATATATATATATATATATATATATATATAAATTATTAATCAATGTCTGTATTCCAATTATAATAAAATATATATAACTATTCAAAACAATACAATAATTAATACAGTAACAATATTTTAAACAAATATATACCAATTTAATAGAAGTACATTCAACTATCTATGTAGTTGTTGTCAACTAGACTCAAATTGTATTAGAAAAAAACCGTTACAAATGTAAACAAAAGTAACACGTCATACATCAATTTTCCCACAATTCATTAATTTTTATATTGGCTGCCTGTCTATTTATCAACTGTTGCTTTTCACTTTTTATTAACATAGCTTCTTTAATTTTGCATTTATTATTATTTCTTTCAATACACAGAATTTTAACTTTATTAAAATCAAAATCAAAACCATAATTACATGTTACATTATGATCAAAAAATACTGATGGTGATACATCATCATTTCTAACATTCTCTTGTCTTGATTTTTGCACTCGTTTATATAATAACAAATGCTCCCTTGATCTTTTCTCCAATGTACATCGAGATTCCCCAATATATGCCTTTCCACAAACACATAGCCATTTATATATTGCACAACTTTGATTTAAAATACTACACCTATTTTTTTGAATTATTTATTAATCTATTTAAATTAGGAGTAGTATAAAATGCAACTCGACATATATTTTTATATATCTGTTTTATAAATTTAACCTGTTCATTACAAATAAATGGTATTGATATCCAAGTATATTTTATTTTATCAATATCTATAGCATCTAAAATATTTCTATTATTATTAAACTTAGTAACAATATTATAAATTAATTTATGATCATATCCAACATTTAACAAATCCATAATAAATACATTTATGTTACTTATTTTATCAGAACTATATTTACATAATTTATTATTCCTAAATAAAAATGATTTTAAACCGGATAATTTATGTGCTATTGGCACATTTGAATATCAAGAAATATATCCTCTTTTTTCAATATCTTTTATTACCATACAATAATCTAATTTATTTTTATTACATGTAACTTTAATATCTAAATACTGAATTGACTTTTTTTCTTCAAAAGATTTACTCCATTTTAAACCTTCTAAACTATTTAATTCATTGAATAATACATTTATAATATCTAAACTTCCACAAACGAAAACATCATCAACATACCTGTAATAAATTTTAATACCTTGGCAATATATATTAGTATTAAGAATTATATCTTCATATCTTGATACCACAAAACTACATATTTGTGAAACTACAGGAAGTCCCATAGGCCATCCGTAATCCATTTTATAATAATTAAATTGGTATATATTTGTTTAAAATATTGTTACTGTATTAATTATTGTATTGTTTTGAATAATTATATATATATATATATATATATATATATATATATATATATATATATATATATATATATATATATATATATATATATATTTGTGACCTTTTATTTAGGTCCCTAAATTAATAATTCCAAAATTTTAAATGATGATATATTTGACATCAAATTTTTACAAATGTGTTTTTCATTAAAGATTGTTTTGAATGTACTGGGAAATTTGCTTAAGTGGAGATAAGATTCCAAACCAAGTCTAGGCTCTGACTAGACTAAAATAACAATTTAAAAGTATTATTATTATTATTTGGTAGATAAATACATTGCTATTTTGAAAGAAATAAACAATCAAATCAAATTGTTAAATTTTGCAAAATCAATTATTATAGCAAATTATTTAAGGATATTTTTTTATTACTAAACAGAGAGCTGTCTTCAGTCATAATGAATAGTTATTGTAAATGAAGCCAGAGTAAGTAATACTAATTATGCATGGCAATAAGAAATTTACAAGACCTTGCTTGCATTTAAGACATTTTCCATGACGGCATATTTCCCAGGGATTCACATGGGAGGTCACAGAAGAGTGATTTATGGTGCCCAAGCATGATGGCTGATTGGTTGGTTGAAGGTTGCATGATGCAGTGTAGTAGTGTGTGTGTTGGGTCGTGATTGCTGGATGTAGCTAGGTCACAGTAGAGCGATTTATGGCACCCAACATGGGGCACTATAAATCGCTCTACTGCGACCTTCTCCCAAGACCGCTGTACTATACATGAATATTACATGTTTTAGGCACCATAATCACTACTGTACTCTAGGTTCCTGATCTAGATGATCATCAAAGACTCATATCACACATTTTAGTGATTAAATTCTCTTATGGAACCTAACGTACTCACACGATCAAGAATATGAGCATGAAGAAACAAAGATGCAAAACTAATGAAATAATTACTGAATTGAAGAAAACTAGCATGAAACTGTCAATCTAAAGAAGATCACAAGGCAACTAATAAAGATAAAGACTTCTGGTCAAACCAGCCCTGAAATCCACACAAATAAAAATGAGATGAGTTAACTTTGATATTTAGCAAATTAATAAAATAACTAATAATTATATGTCTTGAGTTATGATGAAATTCAACTCATAAATGAAATGATAAGTAAATTGTGATGTCAATGACTAATGGATGATGGAAAGAAGTAATAATGGAATAGTGAAATGAAAGGAATCTAAGCGTGAAGAGAAAAGAATGAATATATAGGAAAATAATGAATGATTAGGATGATAGAATAAGAGTTAATGAATAGTTGAGATGATAAAAGAATAAAAGTTACTGTATGATTAATCACTTATGATAATCAATTGATGTCAAATTGGAATGAATAAATAAAAGAATTGATCAAGATGAAATTGAAGAAAAGTGTTAATGATGGAAACTGAAATCTTAAACTATAAACTAATATGGTATTCAATAGTAAATAGATCAACTAACTAAAAATAGGGATTTCAAGTTTTACATAACCAGAGTATTTATCATGAAGTTAAAACTACTATACATTTTCTAGCAAAAGAAGTAATTCATATCTTAAAATTTGGTTGACTTTCATAAACAGTGAAAGTAATTCATTCTAAGTTCAACTATAATAATTAACTTATCTATAACTTTATTACAAACTTAAATTTTATCTCGAAATTTAATAACTAATCCTTCTCAGGGTTCTAACACTCAAAATTGTTATATAAACTATATGTGGGTCAGTAAGAGGGATTTTACCACTACCCAAACATAATGCACCTAATAGCTCTCAATATAACTTAAATCAAGAATTATGTTTAGCAGTTCTAAAGAAACTTTATAACTGATATCAACTTTAAAATTTATGAATGGAAATGACTTTTTGATAATTAAAAACAATAACTTATCAAATTCCTTTTCTTAAATAATTATAAACCATGTGATCAAGATCAGTGAATGATAGCTCTGTGGATTTAACTAAATCAATCAAATCAATATTATGTTTATCTTTTAATATATTGTTTAAAACAATCTATACTACAAGTTATTAACATTTTAATTATTGTGTGATAAGGCATTAGATGCACCAATAAATTAGAAGACTCACCAACATTATTATGATATAGCATAATATAATTAATAGTGCTATATTGGTTGATGATGATTTCAATTTATAATCTGATAGGTTGATAGCAATAACAATAATAGTGTATAGATGCGGCAATTACCAATAAGACTACATGCAACTACATAAATTTTTAAAACACAACAAACTTTATTTACACTATATACAAATTTTAACTTACAGATATGGCATGATATAATACTAATCTCTTGAAATAATTTATGGGTGGGACAAATGCTTATTATCCCCTTGACCATATACTCAGCAAATGATACAACTAAATAGAAAAATAATGTTCAAAATATCATTTGTATTCTTTGATTTTTAAATATACCAAATTGTAACAAATGATATTTTGAACATTATTTTTCTATTTAGTTGTATCATTTGCTGAGTATATGGTCAAGGGGATAATAAGCATTTGTCCCACCCATAAATTATTTCAAGAGATTAGTATTATATCATGCCATATCTGTAAGTTAAAATTTGTATATAGTGTGAATAAAGTTTGTTGTGGTTTAAAAATTTATGTAGTTGCATGTAGTCTTATTGCTAATTGCCACATCTATACACTATTATTGTTATTGCTAACAACCTATCAGATTATAAGTTGAAATCATCATCAACCAATATAGCACTATTAATTATATTATGCTATATCATAATAATGTTGGTGAGTCTTCTAATTTATTGGTACATCTAATGCCTTATCACACAATAATTAAAATGTTAATAACTTGTAGTACAGATTGTTTTAAACAATATATTAAAAGATAAACATAATATTGATTTGATTGATTTAGTTAAATCCACAGAGCTATCATTCACTGATCTTGATCACATGGTTTATAATTATTTAAGAAAAGGAATTTGATAAGTTATTGTTTTTAATTATCGAAAAGTCATTTCCATTCATAAATTTTAAAGTTGATATTAGTTATAAAGTTTCTTTAGAACTACTAAACATAATTCTTGATTTAAGTTATATTGAGAGCTATTAGGTGCATTATGTTTGGGTAGTGGTAAAATCCCTCTTACTGACCCAAATATAGTTTATATAACAATTTTGAGTGTTAGAACCCTGAGAAGAATTAGTTATTAAATTTCGAGATAAAATTTAAGTTTGTAATAAAGTTATAGATAAGTTAATTATTATAGTTGAACTTAGAATGAATTACTTTCGCTGTTTTATGAAAGTCAACCAAATTTTAAGATATGAATTACTTATTTTGCTAGAAAATGTATAGTTGTTTTAACTTCATGATAAATACTCTGGTTATGTCAAGCTTGAAATCCCTATTTTTAGTTAGTTGATCTATTTACTATTGAATACCATATTAGTTTATAGTTTAAGATTTCAGTTTCCATCATTAACACTTTGCTTCAATTTCATCTTGATCAATTCTTTTATTTATTCATTCCAATTTGACATCAATTGATTATCATAAGTGATTAATCATACAGTAACTTTTATTCTTTTATCATCTCAACTATTCATTAACTCTTTTTCTATCATCCTAATCATTCATTATTCTCCTACATATTCATTCTTTTCTCTTCACGCTTAGATTCCTTTCATTTCACTATTCCATTATTACTTCTTTCCATCATCCATTAGTCATCGACATCACTATTTACTTATCATTTCATTTATGAGTTGAATTTCATCATCACTCAAGACATATAATTATTAGTTATTTTATTAATTTGCTAAATATCAAAGTTAACTCATCTCATTTTTATTTGGGTGGATTTCAGGGCTGGTTTGACCAGAAGTCTTTATCTTTATTAGTCGCCTTGTGATCTTCTTTAGATTGACAGTTTCATGCTAGTTTTCTTCAATCCAAGAATTATTTCGTTAGTTTTGCATCTTTGTTTCTTCATGCTCATATTCTTGATCGTGTGAGTACGTTAGGTTCCATAAGAGAATTTAATCACTAAAATGTGTGATATGAGTCTTTGATGATCATCTAGATCAGGAACCTAGAGTACAGTAGTGATTATGGTGCCTAAAACATGTAATATTCATGTATAGTACAGCGGTCTTGGGAGAAGGTCGGAATATATATATATATATATATATATATATATATATATATATATATATATATATATAAACTATATATATATATATATATATATATAGTTTATCACACTTATTGTAAATAAAAGAATGCATTAATTTAACTGTGTAATTTTAGTCTCATTTGTGTCCAAGAGTCACTTCTATCACAAGGTCACATCAAGAAAACATATTAAACATATAGAATGATACCTATTAAATTTTAATTGCAGAACTTATTTGTGAATTCTGTTCAATACTGCAAAATGGAGACCATATGATAGAATCAATTGTGCATTGAAATTGAAATATCTGTAAGATCATAAATTTAAAATAGTAGCTCTGGAGGATTTATTGAGAATAAGTTGATGCTAAGTAAATGAAAAGAATATTAAGCAAGTTACCCTTGGTAGATAAGGATAGTGTGATGAAGCTTGGTTTATATTAAAACAAGTGTTGTAGGAGATATTTTGTTGGCATTGGTATGTTTTCATTAAATGGTTGGATTCCAATAAAATCCCTCTTGTGATACAATCATTTAAGTATAAATCTAATGGATAGATTGGATTTTAATGCAGAATGCTTATGTTTCCTGAGGTAATTATAGGGTAGCATTAATTGTGTGAAATTAATGTCATTTCATTAATGTATATTAATTTATGATTTTCAAAATGTATAATGGTAATTTAAATTATTAGTTAAAGGAAATATTATGGTACTGATACAACTATTACATACGACCACATACATGTGAAAAATATAAATTATCTTCAGTATAAATATTTCGTGCTGAACCAGCATTCATTATAATATATATATATATATATATATATATATATATATATATATAATGAATGCTGGTTACACTACTATATATATATATATATATATATATATATAGTAGTGTAACAAAAGGTGATATGATAATTTCAATAAATTTTAATACATTGAATCACTACATATATAATATGTATTTATAAAGTAAAAAAAAATATCTTTTTAGAGGAATATAATTGAAATAAATGCGAAGCTAAATAGGAATGATTTATAAATGAAATTTGTACACTAGTATTCAACCCACTTCGAAAAGGCAGAGACAGAAAATGATGGAAAACTTAAGCGAAAAAATTATATGTATGCATCACGAATGATCAGATATAATAAGCTATAAAAGTAAGTAACATAATCCATACGTACATATTGTAACATTAGGAGTGGTACCTGCATCAAAATTATTAATATATAATGTTAAATGTTAATTATTGATTAAAAGTTCGTGAAGTTGATGTAAACTAATTGGATAAAAATGAAATATATTTATAAATTAAACACGAATTAGATAATTATTACATTTATACACCAATCCTTTTTTTACCATATTGTCAAAAGCACATTTATATATGAGGGTAGTGAAGCATAAATCCACGCGATGGTTGTGCATGTGTCCATTCTTAATATTTTCCCAATAATAAGTTTCTAAAACGGAGCAATGTAATATATTTTTACCATATGTAATGGTAACAGTTGTATTAAACTTAGAAAAAAAAAAAAGATATGCATTGTAACATATTAAAAAATATTTGCTAAGTAGAAGGAAGTTATTTTTTGTAAATATATATGTAAAATAAATATGAAAATAAACTACAGTAGTATAATGATAAGAAATACAAATTACTACCAGTAATATTATATATTATGAAAGTGTTGTAAAGTAGAAAATACTGATATTGATAAAATGGTTCTAATAATGTGTGTAAGGATATTTAAAAGGGACTCCATAAAATAGGGTATTAAACTAGAAATGTGATAACAGTACAGGTTGTTAAAATTTCTCCAAAGATGAGTGCAACGAATTAACCATTTAAATAATATAGCAAAGTAAAGTTGTAAAAATATAATTCGAAAACATGTAAGAGCAAATAAAGCAAAAGAAACATATATACAATAAATATTAAAATAAACATGTTGTTTATGTCATTAATTTTGAAACATTATGTTTGAAAAAGTAAAATGTACATTTTAAATAACAATTTCACCAAACCCAGTCGGGTTTAATTTAATGCATATCATCCAAGTTAATTAAAGGAATGACTCATGTTTTTTCGCATGGTGCACAAATACTGAGCTATAAGCTGTTTTTAGCTCAGTTATATAAATGAACAAGGCTGGAAAACTTTCAATTTTAAGATTACATGCTTTCCTATAACATCTGCCATTGCAGAACCTGCAATGCAAGCATTTATGAATTGAGCTTTATCATCATCATTAAGTTTGTCTTTATTTACGTACATGTGCATGTGGAAATGTGAATATATTTCCTAATATTGACTTTAGTCATGCTTTGACCAAAATACTTTATATGGAAATCCTTGCTTAGGGATTTAATTAATATTCTTTAGTAATAAAATATTACCTGGCAATAGTTGATAATTATCTACAGAATCTTATGGAATTCATTTTATTGCATATTATCTACTAAATATATTGAAATATTTACAATTAATGTAATATTTATTTAGATCTACAATTGATAAAAATTACCACGTTGAATCACTTCATTTATCTATAAAATAAAACTACTTTTTCATAAAGATAAAATGACGTTGCTGTGACATTTAAATAAAAAATATTTATCGATGGCATTTGCATACTACTAATCACATGATTGGCAACGAGGCGGTAGAGAGATAATAGAAAATGTAATTGAATATATTTTATGGTGGACAAACCCAAATTTAAATATAATAAAATATAAAACTAAGTAATGTAACCCATATTTACCTGCAGTAACTGTAGGTGTTGTCACAATTTCTATGAAATATTAATATATACTATTAACTATTGATCAAACGTTAAATTCAAGAAAATCTATTTTGATGAAAATGAAAATAAAATGTACAAATTATGAACAAATTAAATAGGTATTGCATTTATATTTCAATTATATATTTTTTCACATGATGTCAAAACAATTCTTATATGAGAGTAGTGAAAAATAAATCAACAAAATGAGGGTATGTGTGTGTTTGCATTTATATTTTTCAAATAATAGTAAACTAATTTTGTTATAAAATGTACATTTACCTGTGGTAGATGTAGTGGCTGTAATATATTTACAAAAAACAAACAAAAATAGTATATTGATATTAATTACTTATGTAATATTAGCTGAGTAGAAAGAACTTTGTGTTTGTAAAAATATATATAAAATAAATATGATAATAAAATACTGTAATGAATCGTTAAGTACTACCATACTAATATCAGACATAATCTGTTATAACGATGTATATAAGGTTGTTGATTAAATGGTTCTAATAATGTCTGTTAAAATATGTGAAAAGGATTTTATATAATAAGATATTAAACTAGTAAAGTAATTTCAGTTTACCTGGAGTAACAGCAGGAGTTGTAGTAATTTCTGTAAAGATAAATGAATTGAATTAATCGTTAAAAATCATGGTAAATTACTGTGGTAGAAACAGGACTGGAAACATTGTAAGAAGAAAAAAACAACAAATATATATATTTGATAAATTGTGATTCACGTCACATTGCTTGTCACACTATTTTGGAGGGGGGGGGGATTAAATTTTAAACAACAATGCCACTACGTAGAGAATGTGAATGTGTAAAACAAATTACACAAATGTAAAATCAAAACAAATATTATAATATAAAATTACCTGTGGTTAATGTAGGAGATGTAATAGTTTCTAAAAAAAAAATAATGCACATTATGATTCATTTTTAAAAATCATATCAAAATATAAGATACGTTCTTTTTATACAGATTAAAATATATAATGTATGGGTAAAAAAAAAACAAAAAACAATAATGTAAATATATTGAATCTGGAAATCCGTTGTGCAGATTTGCGCTTCACCTATTCCCAATTACATAAGCACTATAACGGGTTTGATTCCAAATTATATATACAATGGACACGTCGTGAACAATGGACAGTAATATATATATATATATATATAGAAAGAGATGTACGGATACCCGCCTCTAAATGGTTCTATACTAGATTAAATATTGTGGTAAATTAAATAGAATTTAAGTTGATAAATTATTAAAAACATTTAGTTTTATCTACCCATTCAGCTTGCATTAGCATATGAGAATTAATATTTATGTTATAAAATTTTGTAATTTTATAATATTTTGTATTTCAATATGTTTACTAGTTATTTATATGTAAGATTAACCAATGTATAATATAAATCTAATTTATAATAATTTGTAATATTTATAATATTTTGTAATTTTATTATCAATAATTTGTAAAAGTAATTTGACATTTAAAAGTCAAACAATGTAATCGGTGGATCTTAAAATTTTGGGGGTCAGTGTGTTATTCTAAAAATGTATAGAATGTTATAAATCCCAGAGATTCTTTAATTAAATTTTATTTGACCATTGTTCGGTCTTTTTCATTACCATATATGGAAATGGAGATCAACTTTGTGTCATGTTATGGCTAGTTCTATAATTACGGACTGATGCCTAGCGGTGACAACCAAGATTTGCGAGCGCGCGACATCGCTCTGATGGGAGAGAACGCGAGTCGTTCATAAAGTTTGTTAGTTATATAAACGGTGTGTAATTATTTATTGAGATATTTCGGCAAAGAACATAACATGGTGTCAGGAGTGAATTAATGAAATATTAGTGAAAAAAATATTTCTAGAGTATAAAACAGTGAGTATTTAAAGATTGATAAAAATAGTTTTTATAGCAATTTTTTTTTCATATCATATTTGTCGATATACAAAATGGCGTCACAATTCGATCGTTTTTATAATATCGAACCGCTATCTATGGAAGGAAATATGTCAATCAAATGGACTGATTGGAAATAATTATTCCTAAATTTCCTACAAGCTACAGAAAATGATATGAAATCAGATAAAGTAAAATTATGAATATTACGTCATCTCATTGGAAAAGAAGGGAGAGATGTAATAAAAACATTAGATCACATGAATCCAGAAGATAAAACAAATTTTTTATCCATCTTAAACCAAATGGATAAGTATTTTAACATCATGAAAACAACATTATATGACAGAATAAAAGCATATACAATGGAGCCACACGAGGGAGAATCGATTGATCATTTTCTTACTCGCTTAAAAGTAGTAGTTGAAAAAGCTGACTTCGGGGATCAAAAACAAAATATCCTCCGCGATAGAATTATAATGGTACAAAAAGAAGAAGGATTAAAAGACAGATTATTTGAAAAAGGAAATATTACGTTAGAAAAAGCACTGGAAATAATACGTGGACATGAAACTAGAAGACTCAAAAATGAATTACCGGATACAGCAAACATATGCAATTGTCGAAAGTGCAACTGTAATCATCCAAAATGTGAATGCCCCGCATTTGGTAAAAAATGCTATAATTGTGGAAAGTTAAATTACTTTGCCAATAATTGCGGTAGAAGAAGCTAGGAACATAAAATTTTAACACAAAAAACGCTCAAACACAAGGTATTATAAAAATATTAATAGAAATGTACGTTGTGTGAACTAAGTACACGATGCTACGACATCGGATTCATCATATACCAGTGATGTTGAAAACACAATTGGATATGTCAGACGTGTAGACTCAACTCATCCATGTAATGGCTGGTATGAACAGATTTTATTAGATAACAATAAAGTAAAAATAAAAAATAGACACAGGAGCTGATGTAAACATTATGTCTAAAAAAGTGCTTAATAATATTCATCCACAAACAACAATATACAAAACAAAGAAGAAATTACGCGCTTTTGGAGGATCATTTCTTACCCCAATAGGAAAAGCAAAACTTCAATGCAAAACAAACAAAGACCAGCGTAATTTACTAATTTACGTTTTATAATAATAAAAGAAGACGAACCAACACTTCTTAGTGGCCGTGATTGTGAATTATTAGGTTTAATTAAATGCAACAAAATTATAGTTCAAAAAGTAACTATGAAAAATAAAAGTAAAAGTGATCAAAATATATCTAACAATAAAGATAAAATAACAGAGTAGAAAAGATAAAAGTATTGAAACACAGGAAGTAAAAGAAAATGAAAACTTTAAGCTTATATATGAGACAAACAAAGATGTTTTTCAAGGTGTGGGTTGTTATGAAGGAGTAGATCCAACATTAATTCCACTAAGTATACATGAAAAATTACACGAGGAAATTTACAACATGAAATATTAAAGAAATTGGGTGAAGAACAATCCCATCAATTAATTGAAAAGGAGAGAGAAATACAGCTAAAATTTCAATTAGCAAAGAAAAAGGAATGGCATGAAATCACTAATATAGAAGCTGAAATGTTAGAATTAGAAAATAAAATTCAAGAGTTGGGAAGATACAAAATTGATGAAAGTAATCAAAAGCAAGTAGATGTTAGAAAAACTGAAGATAATGCCAGGCTAGCAATTCACAATAAAGAATTACTTGAAAAGGAATGTAATGTGCTAAGAATCAAAGTTCACAAACATCAATCTAGTGTAGAAGAATTAGAGAAAGAAAAAAGTTTGAATTCTGAATATTTTCAACAGATTCAACAGCTTAAAGACAATCTTCACAGTTTATCAGTTGTTCATCAGGATTTGCGATTACAAAACAGCAAATTAAAATCTTCTATTGATTTATTAACAATGAACTGAAAGTTGTCAAAGCTGATTTTATCAAAATTAACACAGCTGAAAGATTCACAACAGCTCCACAGTCACTAGAACCGGATGAGGAAACACAGTTGCCTGTACCTAAGAGAGAGAAATCACCAACATCAACAACAAGTGATAATGGCACAGCAATAAGGAGAATACCAGTTGAACGTTCTGGGAAGAGAGAAAAATCAAACCGAAGAAGAAGACCTTTAGTACATTTAAAAGACTATGTTTGTAAATAAAATTGAAAAAAAAAAGAGAGTTGTCATGTTATGGCTAGTTCTATAATTACGGATTGACGCCTAGCGGTGACAACTGAGATTTGTGAGCCATCGCTCTGATGTGAGAGAACGCTAGTCATTAATAAAGTTTGTTAGTTATATAAACTGTGTGTAAATATTTATTGAGATATTACAGCCAAGAACATAACACTTTGAATCTCAACCAAGTATTCTAGAGTTTGAAACAATGGCCAACATTCTTTAAATATTTGCCTTGTGTGTATATATATTATAAAGGGATTTGGCGTTTTCCATATGTATTTTACGCATATATGTAGTCTTGTACGATTGCGTGTATGTATATATAACGATACACGTATATGCGTAAGGGTTTAAAAAATATTTATTCTTAAATTATTCAATTTTATTGCCCCAGCATATTTATGAGCATCAATTTATGACCTCAAGCGCCAATCCCATATTTCTATAAGAATTATGCTGGGAGAACTGGAATACCAATATGGAAATGCCCCTGGACTAGCTCTGCTCAGGGCTGGTGATAAAATTTACCGGCAGTAGATCTAACTCTTTCTCTTTTTTTTTTATTTAAAAAAAAAAAAACTCACAACATAAAAACAAAACAAAAAAAACCATTCATTTTATATACATTTATTAGCTATGCTATTTACGTATGTATAAAAAAAAATATTATTTACTTAAGTTAAACCAGTGTCTCTTTTAAATCAAAGATTCATATCATTTTTCTTTTTTTCTTTGTTTGCTCCTTTCTCTTTTTGCCAAAACTCCCACACACACAAATATGCTATTATATGTATTTTGCACCGAAGATTTAATTGGACTAATTTATACACTAATAAATTCCGTAGTAAATAGTTTGACCTCTCCGGGCAAAGAAAATAATTTTTAAGTTCACAATTGTGTCAAATAAACAGTTTTCTCAAATTCGTGGAGTAAGCTTACTAATAGCGACATATATAGATGTAATTAGAAAGAAAATACCTGGTTTTTACCGGGGAATTGATCGAATCCTCTTGGTGAAAATGGAATCTCCGGTCCTTTGTCGGTGAACAAACTTTGTTTTTTTTTTCTTTGAAGTTCGGGTTCCATGGCTAAAGTCTGTTTATTTATTTATTTATTTTCTCTTCTGGCGATTCAATATTGCTGCTTATTGAGGCGAATTCTCCGGGCTTGACGTCCCTTCTCCGCTATCGGCAGCTGCTATACATTCGGGGGCAAAGGATTCGGACCCTCCGCACACTGAAGCCTCTACCCCAGCCTGACCATATTTTATCAAAATGTATATCATGTTGTCCGTCAGCTTTCTTCTACCTCCAAACTTATACTAAATAATTAATTTAATTTTTCTTTAATTATCAAACTTATCTTTCTTTTCACTCTTTTTTTTAATTATATTTCCATTCACATTCCATATGCCTTTGTTGGAATGTACCACAAAAGTTTTTTACACCTATATTCTTTCCAATTAATCTTTAATTAAAATTAGACATTCCAAGATTTTTACAATAATTACTTCCATTGTTCTGCAAAATTACTGTCTTCCATCTTGAAATCTGTAGTTCTTTTTACTTAATATGTATATATTTAAAAAGTTTATCAAACAAAATATTTTTTTATTTTGTGAATTTTCATTTTTAATGGTTCAAAAATGCACTCACCCATATACATAGTGATGTGTATAGCTGGGCTTGGCAAAAGAGAGAAAAAAAATCAGACCAAGTATATAACCCCCCCCATACCTCTTCTATGAGTTCTTTTTAATTAAAATAACTAAATCAATTCTGTACGACCACGCAAATGACCGTTGATTGTACATCAAACTGTAAATATTAATTTTGTTAGTAAAGTAATACATATTTTTAATAATACGTTAGTAATAAGATATATATATATTCTAACCGTGCCCGCCGTCGACCTCGTACCTCCACTTACAAATAAATAGATTACTATATTTAACGTCACCGGGTTCTAGCTCAAATTTAAATATTAAATTAAAAAATGTTTTACTAGCTCAAATTTCTTAAAAATTAACTTAGGTTCTGTTTTAAAGTAAATTAACATAAAGATTTAATGTATTCATGAGACGAGAAGTGGAAATACGAGTTGGCAAGGTAGATCACATTGAGCCAATATCCCACAGGATACCACCTCAATGGCATAAGAACACTATCCCCCCTTTATACTATTATTTCAAATAATAACTACATAGTGTTCTTATGACTTTCGCAACGTCTACTTACTAAGACTCATTTAATAACTATAATATTAATTCTGTTATCTTTAATAATAATAATCATCATCTAGCTCAATAAATTATAATCTCAGGTTCTTAATCTTTATTTATACTTCAACAAAATGCGGTAGCACATATGGTAAGGGATTTTATGCTATATCTACTACACTGCAATTAATAACAATAATGATTACAATCTTTCTTACTTAATCAAATTGGTATAAATTTCTTTTATTGCAAATTTATTACCATAATAAATCAATCAATATCAATATCATCTTTTGTCTTTAAACAATAAAGTAAACTAAGAAGTGGTAGTGTTTAGATAATCTGATAAATAAAGTAAGTGGCAATTAATAGCATATAATTTATCAAAATATTAGGATAGTGGATTTATGACCAATAACTTAATGCAATTTTATAATTACTTAATTATAAGAACATCAATAATAATTAAGATTAAACATGTTTTTAGTTATCTTTTGTGCAAAATGTACTTCAGTGGTTGTGAAAACATTCTGTGAATTTGTACCATGATGTAGAGAAAATAAAAGTCAGACACAAGTTTTAATAAAACAAATTTAACAAAGTTTATTAACATCAAATAAATTTAAGTAAAAATAAAACAAATCTATTTACATCTTATTTACAACGGATATCCTTCTTTCCTTACACATGACAAATGTTAATTCTACAATTTTGTACTTCTTTATAGTTAATCCAATCATTATACATTTTAAAAATTATTTTAGTTATTTTCTTTAGGTTTATCACACTATTTATTTGAACTACTTATGGGTAACAACATTTTTTACCTTTTAAATATACTAAATTTACAATATTCTAAATTATTTTTGTGGATCAATATTTTATAACGTCACACTTTATAATCAATATGGTCTTAAAAAAAAGAAAATTTACATTTCTTGTTACTTTAAACAAATTACACAGCATATTATTAAATATTATGATTAACTTTAATGTTTGTTCTCCCATGCTCATATAAATTATAATGCGTTTTTGCATAAGCCATACTCCTGTATAATATTATAATGTGTTTAAATATCACCCTGTTACAATTTCAAATATATGATAATAATTATCGAGTGTTATAGTATTTTTAAATATGCAACACTTATCTCTTTAAAATATAATTAATAATAAAAAGAGCGTGAAAATATATTTTAATATTTTGTATATTCTCATTTGATATACTTTTACAAAAAATTATAGTTTATTTCTAAATTAAAATGATTCTATAACTTTTTCCATTATTTAGGACATCTGTATCTTTCTTTCAATGGTTATAATCTATTCTTAGTTAACTCTTAACTATTCTTATTCCAAGTAAAATCATAACATACATTCTAAAATATCTATTGTTTTCCCTTCAATAAAACCTATCATATACGATGTAGTAGCACGAAATACAGATTAAGATAGCGAAAGATGTATAGGATATTGGGAAGAAAGATGGATAACTTGTTTTCAATGTACTTCAAGAATGCATGAAACAGTGTGAACAGGTTCAACATTTATTGTCTATTAACCTTTAAGATAAGAAAGTGATGTGGCAGCTATTTATTCAGCTTTACCAAACATCAAGGCAACTCACACGAAATATAAAATAACACTGTCCAAGACAACATGTGTATCAGTCATAGGGATACGTTAACTACGCTGATTATCACCTATAAAACGAAATGTGGATCAGCCATAGGGCTATGTTAACTATGCTGATTCTCTCACAAAACTACTTATTTCCATTCCCTGTATCATCCTAGATTTTCATACATCATCTTGGTTTCCAAATCACCCCTGTACTCCCAAGTCACTACCCAAATTATCTCTCTAGATTTTCACTATATCAAACATCGATAAATACAAACAACTTTTAAAAAAACAACAAACAAGATTCGCGAATATGAAAATCATTTCTCTATACCTTAAGAATAATTTATCTCGCTTTATAACACTGTATGTTCATTACCTACATTTTTGTTAAAACAATATTCAAACATCCCAATAGGAAAAATCAATAGAAAATGTAATATAATCATCGATTATATTAAATTATTATTTATCAACAAATAAAATGACTATCGTATGCATATTTTCAAAAATCTAATCACATCTCAAAATGTTTCAATGTGTTGTTTTAAATGCGTTTTACAATAATAATAATAATAAAACTTTTGTACTACATTCATTCAATTTTCGGCTGATCTAAATAAATAAAACATACATTATATCATCAATAATTATAAATGTTACCAAAAAAACAATTGTTATCTTCGGATTAGGCTTTGCAGTAGGCTTCTTTTCCTTCCTTCGAGCATCGCAAATATACAATTACACACATACAATTTTATTAAAAAACATTCAAAATCAAACATATTTCATATACTATTATATATACCAAAATTAATGTATTTTGTTTCCCTATCGTTTTCTGAAACCTAATGCTTATAATAATAATAAAAAATAATTCAAACCATAATTAAATATTTTTCTGACGGTAAATCTTGTTTAGTCCCATAATATTACTCTTCTTCTTTTATCTGAATGTTCTCCATTATGACTCTCAAAGTTTTAAAATAACTTGGTTTATTTAATAAATTTGTTTAGACGATCTTTAATTTTAGCTTTTAGCATCAGATTATTAAAATATATTTTAGTTAGTTATCCCTCGAAGTTTTTTTTTAATGTTCTGTCAAATATTCCCTCGGCGCGTCGATGCATCTTTCTCCTTTTTAATTAGACTACGAATATTTACTACTTTAGGTACCAATTGCGGTTTATGGATCCAATATTTTTTTATATTCCTCTTCCGTATTTTTCTTTATACAAATATTTCTCTTTAGCAAGCTTTATTTCATTCATTCTTAATTTTATGTACATTATTTTTTGATCTTTAACTTTTTTTTTTCTCTAGAGTATACTTCTTTTTCGGGTCATCTTAAAGAAAGCAATTCCAATAATTTTAATTTTAAAATTATATTTGTCCATTTATTCTTAGATGAATCATAATGATTTTTATATTTTATTCTCTTTCTGAACTTTGCGCACAATGTCTTTTCATCTATATTACACGCGTAAAAGCAGTTTCCTTTGGATACACTATATAAGCGTATCAATGAACAATATAAACAATTTTGAAATGTTATAAACTTTAAAACTGGTTTTAAAGAATCTATCCATATTTTTTACTGAAAATTCCGACTGTACTTCTATAGAATTCACTGGCAGGTTCGATTAAGTTAGTGATACATAATTTATGAAAACTTTAAAAATATTTATTTTAAGACTCTCTCTATGATTTTTAAAATTGTCAGTTAATTTGTTCTAATGATATTATTAGAATTATATTGAAAAAATTGAATAAATTGGAGAAAAGAAATTATTAGAGAACTCAAAATTTTTACCTCTTCACTCGAGTCTGTCAATTCTTGTTCTCCTCGATTTTACAATTAATTGGCGTGATTTTGGGAGTCTGCCAAGCTCTATTACTATTGGTCAATCCTACTTGGATTTATAAATAATTTTCTAAAGTTTTAAACTGATAATGTAACACTTAAACACTATCTAATTATTATTTAAAACTAATTATTATATTTAAATCAATTTAAACACTTTTAAAATAATTTTCAAAACAATATTTAATAAAATTATTCACTACTTATTTTTATTATGATGTTTAATAAATTCTATCCATTTCTACTATAATATTATTTAAATACTTTAAAATATTGGTATTAATTGAAACAAGTGCTTGTATAAAAATATTCCAGACAATTATGTAATCGTTTCCGGTGTTTTGTCTATTTTTGTCTGTCTTAATAAATTTACTGCACTTATATTATATAAAATTTTTATATAAAATTTTGAAGAAATAATTTAGAAAAAATATAGAAATAAATACAATTCTCAACATCATAATATTTACTACTCAAATACATTACACTAATTTTTATTATTTAATATAGTTAATAAATTTAAATACTATATAATATTAATTTATTCTAAGTTTTAAAGTTATTAAAATTGACTTATTAAATACATTTTTATTATTGATAGCTGTGTTATTTTAATATGGCCAGCTTTTACAACCATATGAGCAATTCTTTACTCTTTATTTAACTAATTTTTTAAATGATTTTACGTATCAGGTATTTGCTTTAGCTTTAAATTGCAATTTACAGACTCTATAAATTTAATATATTCAATACATCAATAAATATATTCTCAAATTTAAAATTTTTTTTTTTTTAGTAATTGACCATTATAACTATTTCTTGACCTATAGAAAAGGGTACAATATATATTTATAATGCATTAAATATACGATTACGTATTTGTCTAATTATCGCAACAGGGTTTGATTATACCTGCCCTGTTGCAATATATATATATATATAGCTAAATTTTGGTTATCAAAATTAATCTTGTTTAATATTGATATCTAGGAGAGTTAGAATATTTCACACAAGAATGCGTTGTGAAATAACTCATGTTGGGGTTAAGGAAAATACCAATTTCTTCCTCATACCTTTGGGAAGTTCATCTAACTCACTATGCTGATGTCTAGAATATCTAGACTGAATTTGTGAACTTACAATCATGATCACCCAATTACCTACATTGTTACTTCAAGTCCAAGGTACTATTTACATTGCTGCCATCTAATGAATTATTCTAATTCTAAACTATATTGTATGCCTTTTTTAATTCTTAAAGCTGTTATACAAGTGTTAAAAATGTCTACACAATTTATTGTAATGCTGTTTAAGTTCTTATGTTTTTGGTGCAGCAATTTAAAATTACTTTTATTTTTACTTAGTTTGTTATTCTAATTTATTTTGATATGCCAACAAACTATACAATCCAGTGAGTGAATTCAAATCCACCGCCACAATAGTTTTCTCCTATTAAATTATGGTGATGTAACTTTTCTTTAAAGTTAGTTATTACAAAGTCACTCGGTTTTATACCAATTATTTTATTATAATTTTACTCTTTAAATGATTGGAAGGTCTTAATATTTATGTTTAATTGTTCTAACTGAAAATTAATCCTCATATAATCATTAAAATTGTTTTACCAATTTATCTAATCAAATCTCACAAGAAGTGAATTTAATCTGTAATTGATCAGGCGCATATGTGTGATCTAGGATTTTATTTTATAAACAAATATAAGTTATCTGTGCAATGATTGCCTGTTGAAATGTAAGAAGATATTTTAGAACTGTGGGAAAAAGCATATTTATTCCCTTTTAGTTTAACATTCTGACCCCTTTTGTGCGTTTTATTAATCATTAGTTAAGTGCCCAGGATGGTTTGTGTTTAGGCATTCCATTGTACAGGAGAGCATCCTATAATAATCAGCGGTTTATTAATTTATCATGGTCATTAATGACAAAAACTATTTATATGTTTTAGGCGTTATAAAGTATCGTTGCAATCGTTATTTATAATTTTCTTACTTTGCTGGTATTTTAGGATCTTTGGAATGACCAATCCCACTCTTGATTATCCTTCTCAAAGTAGATGTGTTTCCTACTAAGGATCTAGCTCAGGCACTTCCAAAGAATAAGTGTGTGGGAAATATAAGGATAAACCGTCACCAATTCGCAAATTGCCAATTATGCAGTCATGCTCCTATCGTACAAATATGACAAAGTCACTCAAGAGCATCTTAAGTGACCACTTTCCTGTATGTGACTGGAAGCAATAATGTGATAATGCCTTTATTATTATTATTATTATTATTATTATTATTATTATTATTATTATTATTATTATTATTATTATTATTATTATTATTATTATTATTATTATTATTATTATTATTATTATTATTATTATTGAGTTATTTATAAACGTGCAACACTCTTTATCAATCGTAATCACATGTTCACAATCCACTCGATTTAATTTTATAGGTCAAATTATGAATTACAGCTTCTTTTAAGCCGAGTTACCTTACTCCCATACATCTGAGCAATCTCCCCAATCTTGTATATATATATATTAGTGTGAATCTATAATATTTTAAATGAGGGTTAAGATACAATGTGTTATTGAATATCTAATTAATTTATTTTATCCATTGCATATTACCCACCTCAACTATCATATATGATTAACCGGACAAGCCACTCTCGATTTATATATGTAGTAGTTGCAGTAACAAATATTATGTAATAATATAGATATTTTTGTTCTTCTGTAATTCCCTGAATGACCTATTTAATGAATCCACCGAAAAGTGTGATTGCAAATTAACCTTAATAAAATGTGTAATCACTGTATAGACATTTTACACTTTGTTTTATTTATAATCATAAATTACCATATATTATATCATTTGTCTGTATTTTCTTATTTGTCATTCATTGCCCGAATCTCTGGTTTTAACTATTTGATTAAATTAAATTGTTCCTAAGTGGATGGGAGATTTTATTTAGTATTATTAATTAAACTCTGTTTGTTTAACAACGCCTTGCAACATTAGAGATCCGATTATTACTATATTAAGCAAAAGTCTGTACCATTCTTTAATTGTTATATTTTGTAGAAATTATTAGCTAATTATTTGAATATTATTGATTTCCAAGTCTCATTGCTCATCCTGCTTTAGTTGCAGGGTCTGGAATAAATGAGAAGCTTCCTATTATCCTCAGAAGCGCTAGTCATATAGCCGGAATCCCTGTAGTGCAGGTTAATGGGTTAGCGTTTGGTATTGTTCTAGAACTGTGTATCTAGAACATGTCATATTGCTATATTTTGCTTGGATACTAGGTCTTGTTGAATGAACACAAGATTTTGACCCGTACAATATTTACAATAGTTATAAACAGAAATATTATTTATTAACGCATTGTTGATGAATAGGAAATAGCTTTTTAGGCACAAACCAATTCCCCATATTGTGAATGTGAATGAAAAAATTACATTATATTTTTTAATGAAGAAAGAAAGTAATTTTTGTGATTTTTATGTTTTTATATTATAACTTGTTTAATAAACAGTGAATGAAAATCAAAGGAAGAATCACAAATATTGTTTCATATGCTGTAATTTTTTAAAAAATCATCCTTATATTTTGATCTTTGTCTGACATGGAAATGGTTTAAATAAATACATATAATAATATTATTTATTAATGACTAAACGATATTTTAATAATATTCATTAAAAAAATATAATCATAGTTTAAGCTATAAAAAAAAACTTAAGAAATCCACTTTATGTAATGAATAAAGTGAATTGTAATAAACATGAAGACGAGCAATAAGGTAGAGACAACATTGTTATATAAAGTATGTTTATTACATCATGTAAAAAACATATAACTTATAACACAAACCCCAAATAACATTTGAGTACATGTAAAACAATTTACATATAATAAGATATAAACAAGTTATGGATTACTGACTTAATGAAATAATCTCTGCTCAGCCAAAGTATTAAAATGTACAAAATCTTAGCAAAGAATAAGAAATTTAATTATTGTAAATATAAGAAAGAAAAATATGAACATACAACGCATATAACTATTACATATGATCACACACATTTGAAAAATATAAATTATCCTCACTATTCATATTTCGTGCTGAACCACCATTCATTGTGTAACAATTAATGCAATATATACTTATAAATGTAATTAATAGGAATATGATAATTAAGATAAACTTTAGTAAATTGAATCACTATATATGTAAAATGTTTATAAAGTAAAAAAAAAAAGCGTCGTTAGCCGAGAGGTCAGTGCAGCCGCCTTGCAATCAAGCAGTTGGTTACAGACGGTTGTTGCGGACCCCCCCCCCGGCTGATGCTATGACATATGGAAAAAAAAGTATATTTTTAGAGGAATAAAATTGAAATAAATGCGAAACTAAATTGAATTGATTTAGGAATGGAATTTGCACACTAGTATTCAACCTACTTTTAAAAAGACAGCTGCATAAAATGATAGACGAAATAATCAAAAATAATGTATGTGTGTATAACGAAAGACCAGATATAATTAAGTATAAATGTAAATAACATTATATATATATATATATTGTAACATTAGGAGTTGCATCTGTACCTAGAATGACGGATATACACTATTAACATCGTGAAGTTGATTTAAAATAATTGGATTAAAATTAAATTTATTTAGAAATTAAGTATGAAGTAGATAATTATTACGTTTACACCAATAATTTTTTAACATATTGTCAAATTCAACAGCTATATATGATGATTGTAAAGCATAAGTCCAATCACTGTTTATCTCTGTGCAATTTTAATATTTTTCCAATAAGAAGATTCTAAAACGGAGACCTGTAATATATATATATTTACCACACATAAAAGTTGTAGTAATATTAAATTTAGAAATATTAAAGATATGGGTTTTAACAAATGTAGAAAATTTTAGCTAAGTAAAAGGAAGTTACTTTTGTAAAGTTGTATAAAAATAAATATGAAAAGAAACTACTGTAATAATATTATAAGATCTAGATATTAGTATATATAATGAAAGTGTTGTAAAGTAAAAACAAATGTATGTTGATAAAATGATTCTAATGAGGAAAGGTAAAACGGATTTTATAAAATATGGTATTAAACTAGAAATGTGAAAACAGTACAGGTCTAAAGATGACTGCATCGAATTAAAGAATCATAGCTAAGTAGAATTGTAAAAATATAATTCGAAAACATAGAACAAAAAAAGCAAAAACAAAAACATATCTACGATAAATATGAATACAAACATGAAGTTTATGCATTATTTTTGAAACATTATGCTTGAAAAAGAAAAATGTAAATTTTAATCAATAGCGTCACTACTCACATAGTGAAATATAATTTAAATAAATATAATATCGAAAAAAAAACCCATATAATATAGATTTATTTGTCGTTACCTGTAGCGGTTTTAATAATTTCTGAAGATTTTGTTTACATTTTTTTAACCGGATTAAAATCGGAGCTAGGTATGTGATATGTTATTTTTATACAGATTAAAATATAAGGGGCATGGATATAAAAAAAATATCGGTATATTTACAATATTTTTATAGCTAAATATGATTCATTAGTGCAAAGTTGAAGAATACGATATAAATTTTTAGGCAAATAATAATTATTTTATTGATAAAGAAAAAAAAAGTGATTCTTCTGTTTTAAAATTTTAACGTGTATTATAAATAGTGGATTAAAATCTTAAGAAGGATCCCATACATTGCTTCATAAGCTATCTTTCAGTTTTGTTTTGTTTTTTTTAATAAATAACTTTGTATCCTGATCTTTGTCTAATATGAAAATCATTTACATATAAAGTAATAAAAATTATTATTAATTAATAAATAATAATAAAAATATTTTCAACAAGATTTATAATTGTTTTTGCTTCTTCTTAGAAAACGTAAGATATATATTTCTTGTAAAGACAAAGGTGGATTATTTCGCTTTGTTGAGATAATTTTGACTAACATCATGTAACAATATCTAATCCCAATAACGTATGAGTGCATGAAAAACAAATTACTTAAAATAACATATTAAACAATAATGTATTTCTAACTTAACTGAGGTTATCATGACGTTGACACAGACTTTATCATTTAGAACATTTTAGGCAAAAATTAGAAATACAATTATTGTACATACAAAGATGAAATAAATATGTATATGTGAAGGAAAAGTGTAATTATATTTACAATTTATTCAAATCAATATTATATTTTTATTTATTTTTGGTACAAATTTATGGAAGTTGATATATCAAAAAAAAATCCCCAAATCAGAAATGTTTATTTTATAAAATAATCAAATGAATTCTACAAGAGTTTATAGATAATTTTACATATTAAACAATATTTATTACTTTAATAATCCAAGCTTCAGATGAGGTATATCGTTGGCAAAGCGTGACTAAATTAAATATTAGAAAACACGGTACAATACCATGTGCAAATAACCACAATAAACTGGTCGCATATTACCATAGATTTGCATATTTGCATGTGCAAATTTAACTAACATTTGGCTATGTCATAAGATTGAAAATCCACAGCTTGCAAAGAGGAGTGTTATTGACTTACATTTATACAGTTATTACACTTAATTATGTGCAATTTTGTTTTTAATTTTCCATTTTCTATTTTTAATTTCTAAGCTAATAATTTTAGCATAAACTTGCTTAAAGGAATGACCATTGTGTTTTTCACCTTTAAGAATGCTGAACTATGAGCTGTTTTTAGCGTTGTTATAGAAATGAACAGGCTCAGAAACCTTCGATTTTAGTTTACTTTCATTTACTATAATATCTGACATTACAAAACTTGTAATGCAAGGCATATATCAATTGAGCTTTTCCACCATCATTAATTTTATTTTTATTTAGTGATAAGGGAATGTGGAAAGGCGAATGTATTTGCTAATATTCACTTTAGTCATGCTTTGAACAAAATACATTATATGAAAATCCTTGTTTAGGGATTTAATTAATATTCTTTAATTAAAAAATCGATTATCTGGTAATAGATGATAATAATCTACAGAATGTTATGGAATTAATTTTATTGCTTATTATCTATGGGAAATATATTGAAATATTTACAATTAATGTTATATTTATTTAGATCTGTAATAGATAAAGATTAACACATTTAATCACTTCCTTTATATTAAAATAAAACTATTTTTATAAAGATAAAAATGAAGTCAATGTGACATTTAAATAAGAAATATTTGTCCATGACATTTATATACTTCTAGTCACATTATTGTTAAAGATGCAGTAGAGAGATAGTGGAAAATATAATTGAAATTTTTGTGTGTCTGTACAAACACATATTTAAATATAATAAAATATAAAACTAAATAACATAATCCATATTTACCTGTTGTAACGGTCGGTGTTGTGACAGTTTCTACTAAAGATTAATATACAGTATCAAATAAGAATTATTTATCAATGACATCTATATACTACTAGAAACATTATTGTCAAAAAGACAGTAGAAAGGTAATATAAAATATAATGAAAATCCTGTATATGTGCACAAACACAAATTTAAATATAATAAATTATAAAAATAAATAACGGGTGTAAAAGTTTCTACTAAAAATTAATATATAACTATTAGCTATTGATCAAACATTAGCAAATTCGAAGTACTCTACTTTGATGAAAATGAAACAAATGTACAAATTAAGCACAAACTAAATATGTATTACATTTATATTCCAATTATATATTTTTTTCACATGGAAAAATAATTTTTATATGAGGGTGGTGAAAATTAAAACAAGAAAATGAGGATATGGGTGTATTTACATTTATATTTCTCAAATAATACTAAACTAAATCTGTTAATATATCATACATTTACTTGTGATAGATGTAGTGGCTGTAATATATTTGAAAAAAAAAACAAACAAAAATATATTTATATAAATTACTTTGGTAGTGGCTGTAATATATTTGAAAAAAAAAACAAACAAAAATATATTTATATAAATTACTTTGGTAATATATGTAAAATAAATATGATTATAAAATACTGTAATATAACTTTAAGTACTACATGTTAATAGCAGAAATAATCTCCAATTATGCAATTGCTGTCATGATGTGTATAAAGGTGGTGATTAAATGGACCCAGTAATGTCTGCGAGGATATGGGAAAACCACTTTATACAATAAGACATTAAACATGTAATGTAATTTCAATTTATCTGTAGTAGCAATAGGAGTTGTAGTAATTGCTTCAAAGATGAATGAATTGAATAAACCATGAAGTAATCATGGGAAATTACTGTGGTAGAAAGAGAATTGCAAAACGTGTAAGAAGAGAAAAGAACAACAAATATATATTTGGTAAATTGTGGTTCATGCCACATAGATTGTGACACAATTTTGGAAGAAAAATAAATTTTACCCAAGAATGCCACCACATACAGAATGTGAGTGGGTAAAACAAATTATACAAATATAACAACAAAACAAACATTATAATATAAAATTGCCTGTAGTGAATGTAGGAGATATAATACTTTCTAAAAAAAATAATGCACATTATGACTAATTTTTAAAATCATAGCAAAATATAAGCTAAATTTTTCTCATACAGATTAAAATATATGAAGTATGAGTAAAAACATCAATAATATAAATATATTTACAATAGGTGTATATGGAAACATTATTTATTAACGCAATGTTGATGAATAGGATGTAGCTTTATAGACACCAAACAATTCTCTATATAGTAAATGTGAATGAGAAAATTACCATATATTTTTTAATGAAGAAAGGAAGATATTTTTTATGATTGCTCTATTATTATATTATAATTTGTTTCATAAATAGGAAATGAAAATCAAAGTAATGATCACATATATTGTTTCATAGGCTCTATTTTTTTAAAAGTATTCTTATATCCTGATCTTTGTCTGATTTGGAAGTCGTTTGAATAAATATGTATAATATAATTAATTATTAATAAATAAACAATATTTTAACCGTGAACATTAAAAGGATTATAATCATAATTTAACCCATTAAAAAACTTAAGAAATCCACTTTTCATAATGATAACAGTGGATTACAATAAATGTGAAAATAAATAATAAGGTACAGACAACATTTGTATGTAAAAGATAATGTCTATTAACATCATATGAAAAAAAAAATAACTTGTAGCAAAGACAAACCACAAATAACATTTGAGTACGTGCAAAACAATTGTATATAAAAAGATATAAACAAGTTACGGATTATTGATTTAATGGGATAATCTTGGCTCAACCAAATTGTTAAAATTTAAAAAATCTTAGCAAAGAATAAGAAACTTGATATATGTGAATATAAAGAAGAAAGAAATAAGAGTAGACCAAGCGATAATTAGATTATATGACAATATTTAAATAAATGAAATATTTCGTGCTAAGCCCGCGTTCATTGTGTATAAAGAGTGTAATATATACTTAGAAATGCGATTAATGATGATATGCTAATTTCGACAAATTTTAAAAGATTGAATAATTACATATATAAAATGTTTATAAAGTAAAAAAAAAAAAAACGAAACAAAAGAATCTTTTTAGAGGAATAAATTTGAAATAAATGCGAAAGTAAGTTGGTAACATTTATGAATAGAATTTGTACACTTATATTTAACTTACTTTTAAAAAGGCAGTTGCCCAAAATGATGGAAAAAATAATCGAAAGTAGTGTAAGTGAGTATTACGAAATGCCAGATATAATTAAGTATAAAAGTAAATAACATAATCCATGTTTATATATCGCAACATTAGGAGTTGTTAGAATCATGGATATACACTATTAACTTCGTGAAGTTGATATAAACTAATTGGATGAAAATAAAATATATTTGTAAATTAAGCACGAATTAGATAATTATTACATTTATACAGCAATCATTTTTTAACGTATTGTCAAAAACACAGTTATATATGAGCACACTAAAACATAAATCCACGCAATGTATATACATGTGTGCATTCTTAATATTTTCCCAATAATAAGATTCTAATATATATATATATATATATATATATATTAGAATCTTATTATTGGAGAAAAAAATAAAGATATAGGTTTTAATATATTTACAAAATATTAGCTAAGTAAAAGGGATGTATTTCGGTAAGACATATGTAAAATACATATAAAAATAAACTACTGTAATATAATTATAAGTTTTAAATATTATTCAGTATTATGAATGTGTTGTAAAGTAGAAAATAATGATGTTAGTAAAATGATTCTAATAAGGAAATATAAAAGGGACTTAGTAAAATAAGGTATTAAACTAAAAATGTGGTATCAGTGCAGGGTGTTATAATTTCTTCAAAGATGAGTTCATCGAATTAATATAAATAATATTTATTTTTATTCTCATTGACGACGTGTGAAATTATGATTTGCCTAAAAAAATATATTCTATTCCTCGAACGTGGATTAATGAATCATATTTTGGTATATAAATATTGTAAATATACCTATTTTTTTATGTCCATACCCCTTACATTTTATCTTTATAAAAAGAAAATATCATATATTTAGCTCCAATTTTAAACCTGTTAAAAATGTAAACAAAATCTTTAGAAAGTATTACAGCACCTAGAGATACCCAAAATCAAATCTATATTATAAGGTTTTTTTTTAGATATTATATTTATTTTAAATCGTATTACAATATGTGTGATGTGACATTGTTGGATAAAATTTACATTTTCTGTTTTCAATCAAAATGTTTAAAAAATAATGGCATATACAACATGTTTGTATTCATATTTATCGTATATATGTTTGTTTTGCAGTTTTTACTTTATAGTAGCCAATTTACATTCATTTTAAAGATTAAAAACTACCGTAACATCCTGCCCTCTCTATAATTATTTTACAAGTAAATTATCAATATTATTTAAATTTAAAGTTACAACAATGAAAGAAGGCTGAATTTCCTAGATGATGACTGGTTGGTTCTCATTTTGAATGAAACGAAATGCCTGTGAATAATTTCCACAGCTTCAAGTTTTTTTGTTTTGATTGTCAAAACAAAAATGAATGGTTTAAAATATTTTTTAGTATTTTTTTCTATATTATAAATTATTTTGATAAAATATACTGAAAGTGTAATTATTTTACAAAAGTCGATAAGATTTTAGTAAAAATCATTTACTTTTACAGGAACAAATGTAAATTTGAAAAGAAATATGTGACATATGGAACATTTTGTAATAGGTTATGAATGTTCATTTTAGGTTCTCTGCTATACAATGTTTTTATAATTATAAATATAAATTTATTTTTGAAAAAAAACTTTGGTTCACTTTGATAATCTGACAAATTATTAATTTTCTTTTTACAAACTAAACTAAAAGGAATCTAATAGTAAAAGATGAATATAAATTTACTGCTGATTCTGTAATTTACCAATCAAAAGTTTGGAACTTTAATTCACTAGGCCAATAGGAAATTGTATGAGTAACTAAGAGTGGTTGTAATAGTTTTTGAATGTGTTGTTTATATTTTTTAACCAGTTTAAAATTGGAGCTAACTATATAATATGTTCTTATACAGATAAAATGTAAAAGACATAAACATAAAATATATAAGGATATTTATAAATCTAAATATGATTCATTAATGCAAGTTTGAAGAATATGATATAATTTTTTAGGCAAATAATTATTTTACATATTGTGAATGAGAATAAAAATAAATATTATTTTTATTAATATAAAAAAAATTGTAGTTCTTGTGTTTTAAAATTATAGTGTGTATTATAAATAGTGGATTCAAATCATGAAGATGATCCCATACTTTGCGTCATAATGTATCTTTTTCAAAAAAAAATTGTAACCTGATCTTTATCTAATATGGAAATCATTTACATATTAAGTCTAAAAAATTGTTATTAATAAATACTAAAAAATATTTTCCACACGTTCATATTATTTAAAAGAATTATAATTGTTGTGTGTTTCATAAAGAAAACCTAAGATATCTATTTTTTGTAAAGGCAAAGGGGAATTATTTTGCGTTGAAGAGATAATCTTGATTAACATCATGTAACAGTTTCTAACACCATTAACTTATGAGTGCATGAAAAACAATTTACTTAAAATAACATATTAAACAATAACGTATTTCTAACTTAACTGAGGTTATCATGACGTTGACACAGTCTTTATCATTTAGAACAATTTAGGAAAGAATTTGAAATATAATTATTGTAAATACAAAGATGAAATAAATATGTATATGTAAAGCAAAAGTGTAATTATAATTAGAATACATTCAAATCAATATTATATTTTTATTTATTTTTGGTACAAATTTATGGATGTTGATGTCCCAAAAAAATCGCCAAATATGAAATGTTTATTTTATAGAATATTCAAATGAATTCTACAAGAGTTTATAGATAATTTTACATATTAAACAATATTTATTACTTTAATAATCCAAGCTTCAGATGAGGTATATCGTTGGAAAAGCGTGACTAAATTAAATCTTAGAAAACACGGTACAATACCATGTGCAAATAAACACAATAAACTGGTCTCATATTACCATAGATTTGCATATTTTTATGTGCAAATTTAACTAGCATTTGGCTATGTCATAAGATTGAAAATACACACCTTGCAAAGAGGAGTGTTATTGACTTACATTTATACAGTTATTACACTTAATTATGTGCAATTTTGTTTTTAATTTTGCATTTTCTATTTTTAATTTCTAAGCTAATAATTTTAGCATAAACTTGTTTAAAGGAATGACCATTGTGTTTTTCACCTTTAAGAATGCTGAACTATGAGCTGTTTTTAGCGTTGTTATAGAAATGAACAGGCTCAGAAACTTTCGATTTTAGTTTACTTTCATTTTCTATAATATCTGACATTACAAAACTTGTAATGCAAGGCATATATCAATTGAGCTTTTCCACCATCAATAATTTTATTTTTATTTAGTGATATGGGAATGTGGAAAGGCGAATGTATTTGCTAATATTCACTTTAGTCATGCTTTGACCAAAATACATTATATGAAAATCCTTGTTTAGGGATTTAATTAATATTCTTTAATTAAAAAATCGATTATCTGGTAATAGATGATAACAATCTATAGAATGTTATGGAATTCATCTTATTGTTTATTATCTATGGGAAATATATTGAAATATTTACAATTAATGTCATATTTATTTGCTCTGCAATAAAGAAGATTGTAACAATTTTGATAAAGATTAACACATTTAATCACTTCATTTATATTAGAATAAAATATTTTATAAAGTGAAGTCAATGTGACATTTAAATAAGAATCATTTATCTATGACATTAATGTATTTCTTGTCACATTATTGTTAAAGAGGCAGTAGAGAGATCATGGAAAATATAATTGAAATTTTTGTGTGTCTGCACAAACACATATTTAAATATAATAAAATAATATAAAACTAAATCACATAATCCATATTTACCTGTAGTAACGGTAGGTGTTGGAACAGTTTCTACTAAAGATTAATATATAATATCAAATAAGAATTATTTATCAATGACATCTATATACTACTAGACACATTATTGTCAAAAAGACAGTAGAAAGGTAATATAAAATATAATGAAAATCCTGTATATGTGCACAAACACAAATTTAAATATAATAAAATATAAAACTAAATAACACAATCTATATTCACCTGTTGTGACTGTAGGTGTTGTAACAGTTTCTAAGAAAGATTAATATATACTATTAACTATTGATCGAATATTAGCAAATTCGAAGTAATCTACTTTGATGTAAATGAAACAATTGTACAAAATAAGCACAAACTAAATATGTATTACATTTATATTGCAATTATATTTTTTTTTTCACATGGAAAAACAATTTTTATATGAGAGTAATGAAAATTAAAACAAGAAAATGAGGGTATGGGTGTATTTACATTTATATTTCTCAAATAATAGTAAAATAAATTTGTTAATATAATATACATTTACCTGTTATAGTTATAGTGGCTGTAAAATATTTGCAAAAAAACAAACAAACAAACAAAAATATATTTAGATAAATTACTTAGGTAATATTAACTAAGTAGAAAGAACTGTGTGCTTGTAAAAATATATGTAAAATAAATATGATTATAAAATACGGTAATATAACTTTAAGAAATATAATATCAGAAATAATCTCCAATTATGCGATTGTTGTAACGATGTATATAACGATGTTGATTAAATGTTTCTCGCAATGTCTGTGAGAGTATGTGAAATATACTTTATATAATAAGATATTAAACTAGTATTATAATTTCAATTTACCTGGAGTAACAGTAGGAGTTGTAGTAATTTCTGCAAAAAAGAATGCATTGAATTAACCATTAAATAATTGTGGGAATTTACTGTGTTACAAACAAGATTGTAAAACTTGTAAGAAGAAAAAAGAACAACACATGTATATTTGGTAATTTGCGGTTCACGCACATAGCTTGTGACCCAATTTTGGAGGAAAAATAAATACATTTTAACCAACAATAATTCCATATACAGATTGTGAGTGGGTAGAACAAATTACATAAATATAATACCAAAGCAAACATTATAATATAAAATTACCTGTGGTAAATGTGGGAGACGTAATACCGACAATGAAACACTTTAATTTCTCCACATAAACCACCAACTAACCACTGTTGTGGAAGAATTCTTCCGTTTGTTTTTACCTTTAGTGAATAGTTTCCTCAACCTCTACAATTTGGCAGGATGGGTAAGATAGCGTACTTTCTTTACAGGATTCTCTCAAATATTGCTTCCATGCAACAATAGTCTTCTGTTCACATCCAAATTATTTATTACCAATTGTATGGTCAGTTTGTTTTTACTTCAATAATAATTCAGATGGCTGTGACAATATTGTATTTCTATTGCGTCCTTAAGCTCATATAAAGTTTCATTTGACGACCATTGATGTACACTTTTTGAGATAGCAGAACACTTACTTTGTAAGAAATCCCTTGCCTCATGTTCTGTCTTTAGAAAGTCCCATTTTTCATAACTTTGAGTAAGAAAAGATGGTAAACACTTTATCAACTTAAATTTCAGCATGGTTATTGAAATGTTGCCTGAAATGTTTGTACATGTTTAATATTGTATTTATTTACATAAAAAATCCATCCCAGTAAATTGTATTTCTAGTAATCTAAAATAATTAAACATCATAATAAAACTAAACAGGTATTTCAAAAAACTAGTTCAGTTACATTTTGATTAAATTTGTTAGCTCAAGAAATTATATTTTCATGTGAATAGTGTATGACATCTCATTTCATTTTGAAAGTACAAACTGTGACATGTAATATATTACAGTGCAATTATATTTCACTTTTTAAATCTTTAATTGGTATATGTGTATGGATTTAATTCAGTATTTTCTTAAAAGTCTCATATAACAAACATATATAATGAAATGTTTATGTGACTATTTATGAGTTTCTAACTTTTGCATGTAGGTTAAATGTTAAATTTAAAAATAAGTTTTGTTTAGAGTGAAAGTAAATGCAATATATACAGCACCAGTTTTAATTCACTTGTGGATTGCCTTGGTTTTACTAAGATAAATGAGCTAAGTTAAGAAGTTGAACAATAGAAAGCTAAATTTTATAATTTTAAAGAAGAGTTGTAAAAGCTAATGGATTTATAATTAATTTTCTTTTTTGATAGTTAATAGCTTTTTGTGCAGCAGAATAGCTTTTTGCCTATTTTTTGTGGCATTACCTTTAAATAATTGTTTGCTAAATCCTGCTGTTAATTTCTCTCATCTTTGTTGTATTTTTTAAATCAAATAATCACCATTATTTAATCTGCTTTTATTAGTTAAGTGTGCTGCAATCTGTTTGAAAAAAGGCTTTGCTAATTATTTTTGCTCTAATAAGCATCAAAATGTGAATGTTTCATGAAATAATTTTGCACCAAAAACATAAATATTTGAATCTTCTTTTTGCCTATTTTTGTAGAACTACTTTTAAAGAATTGTTTGCTAAAGCCTGCTGTTAATTTCTTCCAGCTTTGTTTTATTTTTTAAATCAAATAACCACCATTATTTATTCTGCTGTTATTACTTGAGTGTGATGCAATCTGCTCTCTAAATAATTGTCCTTCAATAAGACTGAAAATGACAACGTTATTTTAATGGATTATTATGCTGTAAATATCAAATGCCTAATTCAAATACTGGACAAGTCAGTCTGAAAGAAAATTGGTAATATTTTTTACTGCAGATCACTATAAATATATTTTAAAAACTTATAATATTTAAATGATATGCCATAATTTGAAAACAGAAAATAATTAATTTGATGTTTGGGAAAGACAATTAGATGCTCTCTGGTGCAATGTTCTTATTGCTTTTTAGCTTATATACATCAGTGCTTTGAAATGTGATCACACAGTCATATTTGCAAATGTTGAAATGCTTTTATTATTTAAATACTGATAAAAAAAATATATTTTTTGAAAAGTACTTATTTTTGATCATGGGAAAAGGGTTGTTTGATATATTAGACCAAATTTTGATTTTGTAATTTATAGCTACTTTTATTTTGTAAATAGCTATGAGCTCATTGTTATCTATATTTAATTACTTAATAAGCCAGAAGTATTTACTTATAATGACAATTATCTTATTATAAGGCGTTTTTAATATAAACAGTGATACACTTATTTTATATCTTTATAATATTTTGTCTATAATTTAGTATGTCCACTTTCGTTTATAGAATTTTGGCTAGTTTCATTGACAATGCATGTATTTCTTGTTATTACTAAGTCTATTATGTTTTTAAAAATGTCTTATAGTCATTTGACTTCCACTACCTTTGTTGATTTTATATACTATATAATGCATGCATTGTGTAAAGTAGGATATTTATCTTTCAGCTTTTAATGTGAGAATTATTTTATCTTGCCATTGTTTGATAAGGATTTGTGTTAGTTTCCAATTGAAAAGTATGAGAAACAATAATTTTGTCAAATATTGCATCATTGAAAATTTTCAAGGATAGATGGAGTATACTCTCCCATTTCTTATTCCATGATAGGTTTATATTGTTGAGGCTGATAATTAGTTAATGGTTAACTACCATGGTTTAATCCCTAAAGAAGATTAATTCCATGACATGCATTCTCTGCTTGGTGTTGAAATGATGTCCACACAATTTATACCCAGGAAAAAGGTATTGCAATATTCCATATTATTATGCAACTATATAATATTCTTTTGAAGAGCCTTTCTTTATTGTCTGATCCCTCATGATGATGTCTAGGTATTTTCCACCATGTATAGTAAAGTGTTTGATATTTTAAAAATATATGGCAATGATAGGGTAGAGTTAACTTTAGGTACACTTGTTGATCTATAGTGTTTGGCTAAATAAATTAGTATATGTGTTGTGCTGTTGTATTTTCTTGACAGTTTACAAACAAGCCAACAAAATTATTAGTAATTTAAAACTTATATTGTGAATAGCATAATAAGAGATACTCATTTGCAATGTCACTTTATTTCCATCTAGCAGCAGTTTGCTGATAGATCAGTAGGACATTTCAATATATAGAATGATTATTTTATGGACAAGGGAAAGTTTAGTATCCTGCATACATTTTATTTTTGGTGTCTGTTTTTATAGTTATGTAATAAATTTCTTCATGCTATACAGTAATAATTGTCATTTATGTTTCATATGATAATTGTTATTATCATATTACTGATTTATATTGTTTAATCATCTTTTAATGTTGCCAATAGCATACTATAAAGGGATGTTATATTACTAAACACATCAGTGCATCAAAACTGTTAGTAAATCTAAAGGAAATATACCTGTAACCAAATGTATATACCTTGCATTATATTGTTTCTAATATATATATATATTGTACCCTTACTTCTCGATGTATAATATAATTTGAAATACGACTAGCTCAATTAAATCATAATGCTTAATTAAAATTTACATATCTACCTTTAATTTACTTTTATACTATCATATTTTATCAATTATCAAAATCAATATAGTTCTAGATTATATACTAATTAATAAGTATTTATCTAAATCATGAGACTGTGAAGTAAAGTTACAAAGTAATAAGTAGATTTACATTGAGTCAATATCTTCCAAACATATTATCTCAATGGCATAAGAATACTATCACCTCCTTATTAACTTACTATTACCTCTATAGCATTCTTATGGCTTTTAAATAAAATAAATTATCTTTAATAATATTAAATAAATAAATCTTAACTTTTAATTTTTAAAATATAATTAAATCATCTCAGGTTCTTCTACTAATTTAAAATAATGATAACCATGTAAATAAGTATGATATGGGATTTTATATCAAACCTAAATACACCTAACTTATACTAATAATAATAATACTCAATACTAATCCTAGGGTATAACTTAATCTTATTTATTTCTGTTATATTATCAATTATTAAATAAATAAATAATCATGTATATCTTTTTTATTTTCATATAGCATCTTAATTTTGGAATAAATCAAAACTTATAATACAATAATCTGTGGCAATAAATAATATTGTACTATTATATTATGCATTATAATTACTTTATGACCATTGTAATATGATGTAATAATGTTAATCAATTCTCATAAATGATAATCAGGAAAATATTGTATTTATTTCTAAAATAATATTAATAAATTCACATTGTGCAAATATTATGTTTCTTCAAATTATCTGCTGTCAAATGCTGTGGTGCAAAATAATGAACTCGACACACTTTTAAAACATATTAACAAATTTATTTACATTAACTTTGATTAAGAATTTATTTACAATATTTACAGTTCAACTTATGAAAACAAAGAAAATAAAATTAAGAAAATAATAATACAAAAATGTTTACACTGTTATTAACTCATACTCCTATAAGTAATTATACATTCTTTAAAATGATGTATTAATAACATTAAAGTATGTTTTATAAAACTCAAACTTTAAATAAATATCAGTGAACTTCAATTATTACATAGGAAAATTTAGGTAAATAATCTTTATGTAGCATATGTAAACAATTAAACTTTATTAATTAAATTGCTACATCACTTAAGTATTGCTATTATTCATTTTATAATGTACTAGTATGTGTTTATTTTATTATCAGCATTACTTTAATAGCATAATATAGAAACTAATGTATCCTTGTAATGTAATAACAAATAATTGATTATAATTTTATATTTCACTTAATGCAATTCATGCTATATGTTTTTATTAAATATGCATTACATATATGTACTGTTAAAATAATAATATTTAAATTATTCATCGATTTCAAATTCATAAAGCACTATATTAGATAAATTTTATGATTCTTTTTTGTGTGAAATTATTACTTTAATCTATGTGTTATACTACTCCTTCCTAATAAATTTCTATCTACAAAACATCCTTTAAAACTTATTTAAACTTTCCGGAAAACAATTATCTACTTTACATGAATACTAATTATTCAAAACTATTTACACTTCATCATATTCAGTAAACCTTTAACTCAAACATAAACTTCTACATAAAACTTAACTTAATTTATCCAATAAAATATAATAAAATATAAACTTTGAAATCTCTTCCTAACTTTTAAATAAAATAATTACCGATATGAATAATAAATATAATTTTAATACTTCAACATAATAATAATAATAAATAAAAATCAAAATTTATTCACTGAAAGAATCATATAATTATTTCTAAGCTTTTTATGTAATGTTGTATCATATTTATATCATAAATTCAATTATGCATATTTAAATAAAACTGTCACTGCCAATATAATGTGTGTGTATTTTTTAAAATAATCATACATTCATTCAAAATAACATATCATTCGGTTGATCTAAAGAAAACATATTAAATACATTAAAATTATTATTATTATACAATTTTTACCATCAATAATGTCCTAATGTACAGTCCATCTTCCAATATTCTTCGGAATTACAACTTCATAGAATAAATTACATTTATACTTACAATCATTCTTTAACATATTACGTTTTATATTAATTATAAGATAAACTTATGCAATTAATTATTATATTACTTTAATTATTAATTTTAAGAAATATACCTATCTTATTTTTAATAGATTAATATTATTTAACTTTTATATGAGATAAATAAACAAAAATTATATTACATGACTCCATCGATGTTTTCTTTTCCACCATAAAGTTTTTTTTAAAATCCTAGGCACATATTCACTAGCACAACATTTCCTGTTTCCGGTCCATCACGTGTTTTTTTTTAAAAGTTTATGAAAACGAAAATGTTTTTTTTTAAAAAAAATAAGTTCCCACAAGAAAATAAAACAAAATTAAAATAGTTTATCTGATCCGGATGCAGTTCTTAAAAAATATTATTTAAAAGTTATTATTCTTGAATTAGTCTATAATTTATGAAAAATTGTCATTTAATTATTTTAAATTAACTGGGACGTCCACGTATCACTTGCGCATTTCTTATCAACATATCTAGGTAAGAATAAGCTTCTTTATTTATAAACGACCTGCGTTTAAATTATTTCAATATGATAATTTTATTATATTAAGATTTTTTTAGCTAATTATATTTCAATTGATTTGCCTTTAAAATCATCAACATTCAGTCTTTTAAACATAAAGACTTAACAAGGCAAGTATTTATAAAACTACTTTTATTTCTAATATCTTTACTCAAGATATACATTTAAATTTATAGCTTGCAAAAATACTTTCTTTACACAAAAGTATTTATTCTTTAAAATATCTATTTTCTAATATTCAATAGCAATTAGCTTTTAAAATTATATACTGTCCAAAATATTACTTTTCTCCATCTTATAATTTTCCGAACTAATCCAGCGTTTGTCATATTTCTAGGGTAAAGTTTCCGATATATTTTCACTATATATGATGTTTCCATGACTATTTGCTTGCAAATTGAGCTTCAATTTAGAGATGGTTGATTGGGAAAAATTAAATTAACACTGCATATCTATTATTTAAAACTTTTATAGATTATTTATAACGACACTCTTGTAATGTTAAAAATGATTTTAGAGCGTCTATAAATTTACTTAGCTATTTTTCTAATAGCACAATTAACTTGAAAATTCAATCACAGAGTCCTCTCCTAACAATTGACCTGAGCTTTTATACCGGAAGAAACTTCCCATTTGATTGGTAGATTAAACAATCAACTTTGCTGGCTTATTTACATATTTACCAACAACACAAAGTTAAAAATAAATAATGACTTATTTAATATTTAATATTTATTACATTATCAAATTTTAAAATAATCCTTATCGTTTATTTAAATCCACTAAATATTTTTTAAAATATTCTTATTTACTTGATTTTAATTTTAACTTTTATAAGATTATTTTTAAATAAACTAAGTATTTTTTATACGTCATATTTTTAAAACAATACTTTTAAAATCAGACTTAATATTTACACTAAATATCTTTATTTTCATCTCGTGATAACTCACGTATTATTTATAAATTTCACAACATGATTTTTAAAATAGTTATGCAACTTTATTAGACAACTTCCACGCATGTGTGTGTATAACTAACATCTGTTTTTTTTTATAACACAAGAAACGCTTACCGTCGTCTAAAAATAAACTAACAATTGCATTTTTTAAAATAAATATTTTTAAAATAAATAAGATATTACAACAGATTTTAAAATAATTATTTGATATCATTAAAATCACATATTAATCTTTTATTTAAGTACTTACAATAATTAAAATATTTATATTTTTTTATAATATTATTTTATCAACAATAAACATATGTATTTAATTTTACTTGTCTTTTAAATACTTTTAGCTTTAAATACCTATTTATTAAATATATTCATGCAGTATTGATTATGGCCATTTTTCCCAACTATATATTATAATCATCATCACTTAAAATGTCTCTCTCAATATCAGCACAATTTCACATATCAAATACTCATAGATTGCTTTCATTAAATCTTTTGAAATATTACCATAAGCAAAATCAACATCACATATTCAAATATATCTTAAAATTTAAAATTTTTAATAAATTAGCACAAAATTAAATGGTGACCCATACAAAAGGGCACATATTCCCCTCCTTCGGATAAAATTTTAAATTTAACATCTATCTTCATCTTATTTAATCCACATTTATCATCTTCATCTTTCTTATCATTAAATATTATAACAAATTACTTGAACATAACATTTTATAAAGCATTGAAACATCATCTTAAATTTCAATTAGAAAACACTTTTAAATAAACTACAATGACTTTCTTTTACTTTATAAATTAAGTTTCATTTTTCTTTACTCATCTCTTAATTAGGTTACTTTTATTTCCCTAATATTTCTATAAACATTAAATATTTAAATTCTTTTAAATACACCCTTTACATAACTACTAAAATACATATTCCTATAGTTAATACTATATTTTAAACTACTTTATGTATTTTACTTCCAAATTTATTGCTAGTTTCATTAGAAATTTTATAGATCATTGTTTAATAAATCTATATACTTCTCATTTTAACAGATTAACCTGATCTCTTAAGATTGATCAACTTCATGATCACTACTATAATATAAATTAATCTTTCATAAGATCTACTTACATATAATTTAAATATATGAGTCTTTATACTTTATATCTTTATTACTCAACTTTTACTTAAACATATTTACTTTAATAGCTAATTCCACTTTTTATTTTAGTCATTCTGACCAAAATTTATTTCTCCCAAACTTATTATTTATTAACTCAATAAATAATATCTTATTATACATATTTTGTAAACTTCTTCAATTAAATCCTTATCTATTCTACTAATTTATCATATATAATAAATTATTTCCTTATGTGAACAAAGCAAGTATTTAAATATTACATTAAAATATTTATTCACAATACATTCTTAAAATTGTAACTCACACTTCAGATGGAAATGGAATTAAACTCCTTGCATTATAAGTTCCTTTTTCCCCATCTGGTGTGGTTAACATAAATGCATTCTCCCCTACTTTGCAAGATATTCTATATGGACCTTCATATAGACTAAGAAATTTCTTGAATTGATTTCTTTGTAGGTTGCTAACATGGGGTGTTCTAACCAGAACTAAATCATTAATTTTAAATGGATGTGGTTTATTATGGGCTTTCTTTACTCTTTTTGCACCCATAATATGAAGCTTTACTTTAGCTTGATTATTATCTTTATCCCTATCAATTTGTTCTCTCACAATGGGTATAGGCGTTTTAATTAATAAGGGCTCATGTCTACCATAATGCAATCGAATAGGAGTGAAACCAGTGGACTCATTATACGTACTATTAATATAGTTAATCACCTCTGGGAGTTTTTTAACCCATTTCTTATGATTATCAGCTACATACACCCTAAATAATCGACTAAGCTCCCGCATAACACGTTCGCATGGATTAGATTGAGGGTTTCTTATGGAGCTCATAACATGTTTGAGGTTTTGATCTTGAATCCACTCATTCCATCTATTCGATATAAAAGCAGTAGCATGATCTGTTAGTATAATTTTTGGTTTTCCTACTAATGGAAACTGATAATTAAGCATGCATTTTATGACAAAATGTGCACTAGTTTTTGGCACAGGATATGCTGCTACAAACTTACTGAAAACATCATAAGCTACTAAAATAAATTTCTGTTGTTTAAATGGTGGTAGAGGCCCGTAAAAATCAATAGCCAACAATTCATTAACTTGATTTGGAATAATAGGCTGCATTACACCAACATATGATTTGTTACAATATTTAGACTTCAAGCAAGTAGAACATGTTTTAATTTTCCTTATGACACGCTTATACATTTTATCCCAATAGAAAATAGATTTTAATACATACATAATCTTTGGTGCACCATAGTGACCATAACTATAATGTACATACATAATCAATTTGTCAATCATAGAGTCAGGAACAACTATCCTCCATGATTCCCCCTGATTTGAATTTAAATTGTACATAAGTAAATTCTGATACATCTTATACTTGCTAAAAATCTTTTTAATATATTTATTTTTACTATCTTTATTATCATGATTATTTAAGATAGTCATGATTCTATTTAATTTATGATCCTGACCTTGAATCATAGTGAGATTATTATAATCATCTACTATAGATTCATCCCTGATTACATCCACACTACTAATAATTATATTTTGAGCATTAGGATGTTGGGACAACAGACAAATAGGGTGGCGGCTAAGAATATCAGCAGGGATATTCTGTCTCCCTTCAATATAGATTACTCTATAGTTGAATTGTTGGAGATACAAGCTCCACCTAACAAGTCTCTCATTACTGAAGTAGCTTTTGTTCAAAAACTCCAAGCTTCTATGGTCGGTCAACACAATTACTTCTGATCAAAATAAAAATTGGCGTAATTTCTGAAAAGCCCAGACAACAGCTAGGGTTTCCTTTTCAGTAATAGTGTAATTCAACTCAGCACCTCTTAAATGTCAGCTTAAGAAGTACAACACATGAGGTACCTGATCCTCATCGAGTTGATATAACACCACTCCCAGACCATAGTAACTACTATCTGTCTGCACATAAAATGTTTTACTAAAGTCAGGATACATTAAAATTACGTTTTTTAAAAAATTATTTTTAATTATATTAAATTCATTGTCATGTTCAGCAGTCCATTTCCATTTTTCAGCTTTCTTTAATAATTTAGATAAATTTATAGTATCTTCCGCGAAATTTTTATAAAACCTATTATAATAATTACACAATCCGAAAAATGATTTTAATTGCTTTACTGTTTTTGGAATGGGAAAACATTGAATAGCTGCAATCTTTTCAGGATGGGGCTGGATTCCATGCTCATTTATTAAATGACCTAGAAAAGTAATTTCTTTAGCTGCTATTGAACATTTTTCCATATTAATTTTAACATTCTGCATTTGGCATTCAGTAAAAAATAATTTCAAATGTTGGATATGCTCATGTAAACTATCAGAAGCAATAACTATATCATCCACATACATGATGATTTTCTCTTTCAATTGTTTTGAAAAAATCATGTCTAAACATCTGATCAAGCCAGCACCACTATTAATGAGACCAAAAGGCATCCGTCTGAAAACATACGACTGGCCTTGAAATCTAAATGCTGTATATTGCTGATCATTCTCATGCATTGGTATTTGCCAATAACTAGCTGTCAGATCAAATGTAGAGAAAATTGACCTCTTGTGAAATTTAGTTAAGAGCTCATGTACAGGTGGAGGAATGTCACGTTCTGGTACAGTTACGTTATTTAACATACGAGCATCCAAGCACACTCTAATACTGCCATCCTTCTTCTTCACAATAACCAATGGGTTTACGTAAGGAGAAGGGCATTTCTTGATTATATCCCACTCTAGCATTTTGTCAATTTGACTCTGTACCTCATCCTTATATTGGTAAGGAATTGGGTACATCTTTTGATGGAAAGGATCATTACTCTTCAATTTTATTCTATGGGTATATCCCTTTATTATACCAGGAATTTTAGAAAATATATTCTTATAATTATACATCAATTGATATAAATTTTCACCTAATTTAGAATTTATTGCATAAACATGTTCAATTTTAGCCTTTATGCTAGCATCAATTAATGTGTTCTGTATACATAATAATTGACTAGAAAGGTTATGCATACCATATTCAAAATTAAGCCTTTCTTCTTTACAAATAAAAATTCTATTATAAAAATCTATCTGACATTTATTCAAAATCATGAAGTCAGCTCCTATTATGGCTTCATGTATTAATCCAGGCATAATAAGAAAAACATGCCCAAATTCAGTATTATTTATTTTGAAGGTAATCCAGACTTGTTTATTTGATAACTTTGTCCTCTTTCCATTTGCTAAAGTTACTTGGATCTGTTTTACTGGCAATGAGGGTATATCCCCTTCTACACTCACCAGATTTTGATACATTGACTCTGATAATATGGAAGCTTGACTTCCGGAGTCAATTAATGCTTCAACTCTAATATTATTTATATGCAAAATTACAATGGGACACTGATAAGTTATAGGTGGTTCACCTATAGTAAAGGGTTCCAGATAATCAATATCAAGATCTAAAGTATTCAGCATCCACATCTGATCGTTCCCCATTTTGTTAGCACCAGGTCCTTGCAAAGAGGAACTAACGTACAAAGACCTTTCTAATTTAACTTTTTATTACTAGTTTTACTAGCTGGTCTCTTAAGAATTGTGGTCACACCACTAGTAGAAGGCTGACTATGCAAATCATCACTTCTATCACTATTTGTATCATATTTTACAGATTTCTTAAAATATGGAGACATTCTATCTCTGCCTTTGTACTCAAATCTTCTCTTAACACCTCCAGAAGATCTCACCCCAGTATTAACATTAAGACTTGCTAATGGGTAACTATTCCTATCCTTATTTACCCTAAACCTATTATCCATCGATAACTCTGCTACTTCCAGAGCATCCAGGATTTCAGAGACTTCTTCAATTGTTCCACGGTCAGCAGCGATTAACAACTGCTCCACATTTTTAGGTAGGTTGTGCCTAACTATCCGGACAATCTGTCCTTCTGATAGTGGACAAGCAGTCAATGTCTTTAGATGAACAGCTTGACTCCTGAAAAAGCTGGTGTAGCTGCCTTTGCTAACTTGGTACTTCTCTTGGGTAATTTGATACCATATGCAATCCTGTTTGTCGGAGTTCCAAAAGCTCCCAACAATAAAACATTTGAAATCACCATATGTCATTGGCTTCTCAAACAAGGATTGCCACCAATCTTTAGCAACTCCATATAAATGATTGCTACACACGGCCACCTTTTCTTTTTCAGATAAAGAACATATTGAAAACAATTCATCCAAATTGTTTAAAAACTCAGAGGGATTTTCCATGTATTCCCCTTTAAATGGTTTCACTTTCATAAACCTTAGGGCCATTGAATTATTCGCACTTCCCTCATGACTAATTATTTCTTTAGTCGGTCTATTGTCAATTTCCTTCACCATAGTATTTTCTGACTGATTATTACTATTACTACCTTGCTTAAATAATTCCATATTATTTATTTGTGAAGAATCAATATAGTCCTTATATACCTCACTACTTATTTTCCCTTTAAATACCTCTGCTTTTGCATTACTTATACTTTTCATTTCTATCTGATCATATACTTGCTGAAATTTCCCTTCTAAGTCCATTTGCTCAAGTACTTGCTTTACATATCCTTTTTGTTCTTTTCTAAATTCATCTAAATTCTTGTCTAAAACTTCTTTATACTTGTCCTTATTCTGTTCTATCATACCTACGTGATCCTTTATATCCTTTTGAATACGCTTGATACTCTCTCCAACTTTTGATCTATATTTATTTTCATCAACTCTTTTAACATCTAAACCTTTAAGTTTTTCTACTAACTCTTTTTCGATTTCATCTTTTATGTTCCCTCTTGTCTGAACTATGGCATTCCTAACATCTTTAATATCTTCATTAATACTACTAACTTGGTTCTTAACTTCACCAATTTCACTATCAACTTTAAATTTATATTCATCAATTTTTAAAGTTAAGCTATTATTATTAACTCTACATTGATCAATAGATTCTGCTATTTGATCTTTTAGACTTTTAATTGTGCTTTCTGAAAATTCCTGAAGTTTACTTTCTAAAAATTCTTGATTTTTATCCTTAATTTTTAGTATTTCTAATTTTAAAGATTCAACTACTTCTTCATTTTTATCAAATCTTATATCTATACTATCCATTCTATCTTCCACTTCTTTTTTAAAATTCTTTACAATTGCTTTAATAGAACTACTCTCCTCTTTCATTTCTTCTTTTAAAGACTTATTCTCCTCTTTCATTTCTTCCATATTTATATTCATATTTTTTATCTCTTTCTTAATAGAATCATTATCTTCTTTTAAAGAATCTAATTTTAAACTATTTTTATTATTCTCCTCTTTCATTTCTGCTTTTATTTCTCCTTTTAAAGACTTATTCTCCTCTTTCATTTTTTTCATATTTATATTCATATCTTTCATTTCCTCTTTTAAAGAATCAAACCTAACACTATTTTTATAACTCTCCTCTTTCATTTCTTTCATTGAATTTATAAAACTTTGACTCAATAATTCTATATGTTTCATAACATTAGCTATTGAAAAATTATCTACTCCTTTCTTAGTTTTTACTAATTCTTTGTCTGCTGTTTTAAAAATTATCTCTTCTTCCTCCTCTATTTCACTATCCATACTCTGAGTATTTTCCACTACTGTTTCTGATTTTGCTAATTGCTCTATTTCTTTGCTCTCCACACAACTATTATCTTCAACAACAAAATTGGACATTTCAACTTCTAGATCTTTATCCCAATTACTCATTTTTATTTTTAAAATTCAATCCTATTATTACGCAGTATTTATTACCAATATTTTTCAAAATAATTCCCTATCAACCTTCCCATCTCCACTCAATTCACTTCTACAATTAGTCATAAAATAATATCCTTGAAAACTCTACATTATTTATTATTAAATAATTATTTAACTTCCAATAACAAAATTGTGTCATATCATTTATTTTCACACCTATGACCCACAGACAATTTGCACATAATATATTATATGAGATTATCCATTTTAAATATTTTAAGAATTGATATGGTCATATCACAAAATAGTTGTTTGCCACACTTCCATAGTTTACATATTTATTTACTTATTAACTTAAAATCAACATAGTATTTAATTTCCAAGAATTATATTATAGATACCACATGAAAATATAATAACTTTACTAATAAGATCTTTATTCTAATTTTACAATCAGCATTTAATCAATTATAAATATTGTTATAAAATACTAACTATTTATATTTAATAAATATACTAACTACTAAATCCTAAATTATACATTTTAATACATACACTATTTTTATTAAATAATTATACCTATCATTTTATTCTCCTAACATATATTATTCCTAAAATTATGTATCCTAATTCTTAATTAAATATCTAAGCCTAAAATGATTAGTTACTAAAATCTTTCTTTTCCATCTATCGGGCCGATAAAATTGTAACTCTAACATATCAATGGCCCATCACGTTGCCGGCGCCAAAATCAACTTACCCTTTGTACCCTTACTTCTCGATGTATAATATAATTTGAAATACGACTAGCTCAATTAAATCATAATGCTTAATTAAAATTTACATATCTACCTTTAATTTACTTTTATACTATCATATTCTAATTAAATTTATTATCAATTATCAAAATCAATATAGTTCTAGATTATATACTAATTAATAAGTATTTATCTAAATCATGAGACTGTGAAGTAAAGTTACAAAGTAATAAGTAGATTTACATTGAGTCAATATCTTCCAAACATATTATCTCAATGGCATAAGAATACTATCACCTCCTTATTAACTTACTACTACCTCTATAGCATTCTTATGGCTTTTAAATAAAATAAATTATCTTTAATAATATTAAATAAATAAATCTTAACTTTTAATTTTTAAAATATAATTAAATAATCTCAGGTTCTTCTACTAATTTAAAATAATGATAACCCATGTAAATAAGTATGATATGGGATTTTATATCAAACCTAAATACACCTAACTTATACTAATAATAATAATACTCAATACTAATCCTAGGGTATAACTTAATCTTATTTATTTCTGTTATATTATCAATTATTAAATAAATAAATAATCATGTATATCTTTTTTATTTTCATATAGCATCTTAATTTTGGAATAAATCAAAAAAACTTATAATACAATAATCTGTGGCAATAAATAATATTGTACTCTTATATTATGCATTATAATTACTTTATGACCATTGTAATATGATGTAATAATGTTAATCAATTCTCATAAATGATAATCAGGAAAATATTGTATTTATTTCTAAAATAATATTAATAAATTCACATTGTGCAAATATTATGTTTCTTCAAATTATCTGCTGTCAAATGCTGTGGTGCAAAATAATGAACTCGACACACTTTTAAAACATATTAACAAATTTATTTACATTAACTTTGATTAAAAATTTATTTACAATATTTACAGTTCAACTTATGAAAACAAAGAAAATAAAATTAAGAAAATAATAATACAAAAATGTTTACACTGTTATTAACTCATACTCCTATAAGTAATTATACATTCTTTAAAATGATGTATTAATAACATTAAAGTATGTTTTATAAAACTCAGACTTTAAATAAATATCAGTGAACATAAAGATTAATTACATAACAACATGTCTGTAAATAATCTTTATGTAGCATATGTAAACAATTAAACTTTATTAATTAAATTGCTACATCACTTAAGTATTGCTATTATTCATTTTATAATGTACTAGTATGTGTTTATTTTATTATCAGCATTACTTTAATAGCATAATATAGAAACTAATGTATCCTTGTAATGTAATAACAAATAATTGATTATAATTTTATATTTCACTTAATGCAATTCATGCTATATGTTTTTATTAAATATGCATTACATATATGTACTGTTAAAATAATAATATTTAAATTATTCATCGATTTCAAATTCATAAAGCACTATATTAGATAAATTCTATGATTCTTTTTTGTGTGAAATTATTACTTTAATCTATGTGTTATACTACTCCTTCCTAATAAATTTCTATCTACAAAACATCCTTTAAAACTTATTTAAACTTTCCGTAAAACAATTATCTACTTTACATGAATACTAATTATTCAAAACTATTTACACTTCATCATATTCAGTAAACCTTTAACTCAAACATAAACTTCTACATAAAACTTAACTTAATTTATCCAATAAAATATAATAAAATATAAACTTTGAAATCTCTTCCTAACTTTTAAATAAAATAATTACCGATATGAATAATAAATATAATTTTAATACTTCAACATAATAATAATAATAAATAAAAATCAAAATTTATTCACGAAAGAATCATATAATTATTTCTAAGCTTTTTATGTAATGTTGTATCATATTTATATCATAAATTCAATTATGCATATTTAAATAAAACTGTCACTGCCAATATAATGTGTGTGTATTTTTTAAAATAATCATACATTCATTCAAAATAACATATCATTCGGTTGATCTAAAGAAAACATATTAAATACATTAAAATTATTATTATTATACAATTTTTACCATCAATAATGTCCTAATGTACAGTCCATCTTCCAATATTCTTCGGAATTACAACTTCATAGAATAAATTACATTTATACTTACAATCATTCTTTAACATATTACGTTTTATATTAATTATAAGATAAACTTATGCAATTAATTATTATATTACTTTAATTATTAATTTTAAGAAATGTACCTATCTTATTTTTAATAGATTAATATTATTTAACTTTTATATGAGATAAATAAACAAAAATTATATTACATGACTCCATCGATGTTTTCTTTTCCACCATAAAGTTTTTTTTAAAATCCTAGGCACATATTCACTAGCACAACATTTCCTGTTTCCGGTCCATCACGTGTTTTTTTTTAAAAGTTTATGAAAACGAAAATGTTTTTTTTTTTAAAAATAAGTTCCCACAAGAAAATAAAACAAAATTAAAATAGTTTATCTGATCCGGATGCAGTTCTTAAAAAATATTATTTAAAAGTTATTATTCTTGAATTAGTCTATAATTTATGAAAAATTGTCATTTAATTATTTTAAATTAACTGGGACGTCCACGTATCACTTGCGCATTTCTTATCAACATATCTAGGTAAGAATAAGCTTCTTTATTTATAAACGACCTGCGTTTAAATTATTTCAATATGATAATTTTATTATATTAAGATTTTTTTAGCTAATTATATTTCAATTGATTTGCCTTTAAAATCATCAACATTCAGTCTTTTAAACATAAAGACTTAACAAGGCAAGTATTTATAAAACTACTTTTATTTCTAATATCATTACTCAAGATATACATTTAAATTTATAGCTTGCAAAAATACTTTCTTTACACAAAAGTATTTATTCTTTAAAATATCTATTTTCTAATATTCAATAGCAATTAGCTTTTAAAATTATATACTGTCCAAAATATTACTTTTCTCCATCTTATAATTTTCCGAACTAATCCAGCGTTTGTCATATTTCTAGGGTAAAGTTTCCGATATATTTTCACTATATATGATGTTTCCATGACTATTTGCTTGCAAATTGAGCTTCAATTTAGAGACGGTTGATTGGGAAAAATTAAATTAACACTGCATATCTATTATTTAAAACTTTTATAGATTATTTATAACGACACTCTTGTAATGTTAAAAATGATTTTAGAGCGTCTATAAATTTACTTAGCTATTTTTCTAATAGCACAATTAACTTGAAAATTCAATCACAGAGTCCTCTCCTAACAATTGACCTGAGCTTTTATACCGGAAGAAACTTCCCATTTGATTGGTAGATTAAACAATCAACTTTGCTGGCTTATTTACATATTTACCAACAACACAAAATTAAAAATAAATAATGACTTATTTAATATTTAATATTTATTACATTATCAAATTTTAAAATAATCCTTATCGTTTATTTAAATCCACTAAATATTTTTTAAAATATTCTTATTTACTTGATTTTAATTTTAACTTTTATAAGATTATTTTTAAATAAACTAAGTATTTTTTATACGCCATATTTTTAAAACAATACTTTTAAAATCAGACTTAATATTTACACTAAATATCTTTATTTTCATCTCGTGATAACTCACATGATTATTTATAAATTTCACAACATGATTTTTAAAATAGTTATGCAACTTTATTAGACAACTTCCACGCATGTGTGTGTAAATTTAACTAACATCTGTTTTTTTTTATAACACAAGAAACGCTTACCGTCGTCTAAAAATAAACTAACAATTGCATTTTTTAAAATAAATATTTTTAAAATAAATAAGATATTATAACAGATTTTAAAATAATTATTTGATATCATTAAAATCAAACATTAATCTTTTATTTAAGTACTTACAATAATTAAAATATTTATATTCTTTTATAATATTATTTTATCAACAATAAACATATGTATTTAATTTTACTTGTCTTTTAAATACTTTTAGCTTTAAATACCTATTTATTAAATATATTCATGCAGTATTGATTATGGCCATTTTTCCAACTATATATTATAATCATCATCACTTAAAATGTCTCTCTCAATATCAGCACAACTTCACATATCAAATACTCATAGATTGCTTTCATTAAATCTTTTGAAATATTACCATAAGCAAAATCAACATCA